>JAZGTI010010794.1:0-17300 GCA_036877585.1 Botia kubotai | reverse complement strand
CTGTTCTCATGCAGCCCCATTAGAAGCCACCGGCTGAGAACCCCTAGAATGTAACAGTGTTGTAAATCCATTCATTGCTACAAGGTTCAGTCATGCAGTCTTAAATTAAGGAAATTTTAACTTTAGCTGCAACAAACTGACTCAAACTGACTCAAACTGACCTTTCCACATGTTCAAAATGAATTGAACACACTTCTGCCCACCAGAGCCTGTTCCAGTGTGTAATACCCCTAAGAACTACACATTCCTACTCAAGCGTGTGAACTGTTTCTAGCTACACAAGCTCAATAACACATTAAGAAAGCAATTCAAAATGTTCAGCATAGTGTTTCAGTGTTGCTGAGGGGATGCTAGAGTCAGCATTAGTGTCATTTATTATGTTAACAATAGTTGAAAGAGAAAGAGCAAAAACTTTTTAACACGTTTATAGTTTCCTGAAAAATAACCCATGAGGATGACTAGTGCTTACATTTAAAGTAACTCTTAAGCATTAGTGTGTTACAGCTACAGTAACACAAGAATGTTTATTAAGCACAACAGGGCCGCACGCTTGCAATGCTTCAGCATAGCATTGGGAAATGCATTTGTGTACTTGTGCAGAGTATGTTTCTGATCTCATCCAGCTCTGCATGTGGATAAAAGTGCATCATGGCAGAGGAAAACCCTGGAAAGATGAGCTAAAGCAGCATAATCTCAGTGTGAGCTGAGATTGATTCTGTCCAGGGTAAATGTTTTTGTGAGGTGGATGTGATTAGTGTCTGTCACAGGTGATTCAGACTCATCAGTGCTCTGATCTTTCAGACTGACAGAGTATTCAACAGCACATACAAACACTTCACTCAGAAACACAGCTGATAACACAGGTACAAACACACACACACACAAATATCTGTGTGTCTGTAAGGTAATTTAGTAGAACTTTCTGTTAAGTCCGTATCTATAATGTTGTAATGACACATTATATAATTCTAAACGTGATCAACAATACAGTATACAGTAAAACTGTTCTAATACATTAATATTACATTTATAACACATTATTAATCCCGCTATAACACATTATTCATGTGGCTTCACGGAATTCATAGAGCATTACTGATACAGTTATACAAACAATATCCCTTAACACACTTTAAAACACAAACACACACACACACACACAGAACTTTATTAATACCATCTGCTTCTGTAAACTTAGTGTCAGTCTTCTTATTATTGAGCTCCAGCCACAAGCCCGACGTTCAGCAGGGACCTGCTGCTCTTCATGGGAAAAAACACTTTTTTAACTCTTTATGATCCCACTGTTTCCCAGAGGAGACAGACCCACAGGGTGTCACTGTGTGTGAACCACAGACCTCTTCCCAATATTTTTTTCATAAAGCCAAATCTGACTCGCGTAACAGGAAACAGCTCTTCCTAAAAGCAGTGGTTTTGTACTCCATAATGTCTCTTTTGCTCGGGTTGGCACTTTCAGACTGCAGTATTAGAGAATGACAGAATGACTGGAAAATCTCTATTTATTTATAAAAATCTATTTACAAACTAGAAAGCAATTCTTTTTGAACTAAAAAGATTTTTTTGAATTTTCTAACTTCAGGAGACATTCTACAGATCTGTAAAAAAAACACTGTAAAAATAATTTTCTCATGTGGTAATCTAAAACCAACAGACCGACCATAAAACCAACTGGTTTATTTTAAGCAAAAACGATTAAACATGATTGAATAAACCTGACTACAGTAAGTTACAATAATAAACATAATTTAAAGAGTTAGATAAGGCAGAAAATACCACACATTTTTATAGCATTTTTACAAATAAGGACGTCCCCAAAAGGTTTTCCTCAGATTTGTCAGTTTATGCTCACTTTTAGACTTTAAGGTAAACATTTGTCCCCAATATATAGTTAAGTAAACCCCAGTTTCATGGTGTAACTGGTATGTTGGACTAAGTAATCAGTTAGTACCATTATACATATATCAGAGTACTACAGTTTCACTACAGCTCATTTTGGAAAAAGACAAAGAGAGACATATGAAGGCAACAGTACGGGAGAACATCTTATAAACTCTCCATCTCAGAATACATCTCACTCATAAACATTACAAAGACGAGCTTCATCACTCTTCAAGAGCGCAGAAGAAGAGCTGGAGGCTACAGTAAAATGGCAGAGGAAACATCACTCGTCCTGCAGTGCTTTGATCTTCTTACTGTAATTACATTCACATCCAAACGAGCCTCAGACTTTAAACATGCACATGGACACATTCTCACACACACACACACACATGCACTGTGTGTCTTACAAGCACACATATAAACATACAAACACTGTCTCCTGTGCTCAAAACCTGCACTGACAAAACACTTTTTCAGTCTAAACACACTTCATTTGTCAAAATACCATTATTAACCAGCATTTTCTCTGTACTGTTAACACCTGCCGCAAAAGGTCTTTACACTGAATAACAGAAGCATGGCTCACACTGTGGCATTAGATTTAATATTGGTTTGTCATGACCAAGACTTAAGAAATGAATACAGTTAAAAATTATAGATGCGATTATTTCTGGGTCATTGAACGCACTAGAAATAGGTCAAGTTGAGCACATTGCATTGTGGGATACAGTATTTCCTGCAGTATACTCTGTTGTGCAGTCTGCGTATATTACCTAGTATAGAATGATGCTATTCCCAAAGAAACTACAGACTTACAAAATGTACTTTAAACGCACCATAAATCACTTAAGATAAAAGCATCTGCCAAATGCTTACATGCAAATGCATAACACGTGTACTGCACTTGGTACATGGTATACTGCATACTAGGAAAATTGTTTGTTTAGTAGGATATTCTGAACATACCCTTAAATGCTGAAGGAAACAGCACAGGTGTAATGGGAATGAGACACAGTAATTTCAAAACTGTTCAGTCCACTTATAAACTTGTATTTGTAACTGCTTTAAATTTTTTACTGCTTCAAAACTAATTCAAGCCATTAAAACAGACACAAAAAGTGAAAAAATAAAGATACAACTCTTATTCTCAATATGTACACCATATATTACCATAATCTGTCTTTCTCCTTCTCTCTCTAGAATTGCAGTTTGTCTTGCTGTCGGCTCAGAACGGACCATCACCATGTCATCACCTGCACCGTTCACAGGAGACTCAGGGACTCTGGCGACGGCCAAATAGCAGTGTGGCGTCTGAGAGGCAGACTGCTGCCATTAGCAGGCGGAGAGCACTGTTTATTGTCCAATTAGAGGCAGGCAGATCTACCTGTAATCACCTGCTACAGGTGTGAGTCTGCTTTGGTGCTCAGGCCATGGAAGTTAGCCTTAAGCTGTCAGAGACGAGCTCTTTGATCTCCACATTGTTCAAGAGCAAAAACTGCCTGAAGCTTCTCCGGCGTTAAACTTTATCTTTCCAGTGGAAACACTTAAAAAGATTTATTGCACTTCATACATTGTGAAACACACATAAAGATACAAACGTACAACAGGATGATATTTGCCATTGGCGTTGAACAATCCGAGAGTCATGAGTCAGGTGATTTATTTGTTTCTGTCGCAGCATGGTGTGTTTGATCGGTTGTAAGTAAATTATTGCCTTTAGTTTTCGACACCACTGTCAGATTGAAAAACAAATATGACAATATAATTTACTGGACTGGGCAGAACTGACATACCAGGGGAGAGAAGATAACAAGCGTTCCATATACAACAAACTCTGTTCCTCTGTACATCTGCCACTAGTCTGACGCTGTTGTTAGCAGGGAAGGATATGGGTATGGTGTGTTTTCTCCATGCGTGTTTGTATGCAAGTGACTTCATTTAATAAACAGGCGGACGTAGTAAAACAGAAGACGCTGTGGAGGAATATCATTCTGCATTAGGTCATCTTTAAAGGAAGTGAAGTTTACTGCCTCTTATTGGACACAGATGAGCCAATCAGAGGCAGATGCTGCTTTCAAGAATTCAAGGGCCAACATGTTAATTCATTGGTTTTCATTGGTGAAATATTTAGAAAAACATTGTTAAACATTTCAAATGATCACAAGAGTCCAAAATGTTTTTTGCTTCCTGATATTGTTCAACAGTCATTCGGTTTTAAATTTTGCATTGTGGGTTATGTTGTAATGTGAATGACTCTGCCTAGAATGGAATTTATAATTCGTTTTACTGCACACTACACAGTGTGTACTGCATACTGTTGTTTTTTGACTTAGCATGTGGACCTACATGTGGAACTACACACACAAACCTGGCTGTTTATGCCTGTTTTTCCTATTGGTTTATTCAGGCTGTAAATGATAGGTCAAGATAAGTGGGTTACATTGTGGGTTACCCAGTAGCCCTGTGTAGTGTGCTATTCTATATTCCACACATACAGAGCATTCACATACAGCGCTTACTACATACTGTATACTGTGGAGTCATATGATAGCTGATTATTGAGAATGTGTACAATGTATATTTTGAGTGATGCATTGTGGGTAATGTTGGCTCTGTAAAATGAGTTATGACAACTATTCTAACCTATTAAATTATATTCTTGGTCTGTCTGCTGTTTCTGCTTAAATGTGTTGTTTCACCAAACAGATTTCCAGTTTCGATTTGACAGTTTCGTATCAGCTTTCAAATTTTGTAAGCTGTGTTTTATCTGCTCAAAAATCTCTGGTGTCTTGCAGTGAGACAATAATTGTATGGCTGACTAATACAAAATAAGTGCTGCACTTTCACAATGTACTCCATGCTTGGCAATAAAAACATTTAGAGACCAATGTCTCACCCACAAAAATCTGAATTTTACAAAACAAAGTGCTTTGTTAATCCTTTTTGTCAGTCATACGTACATTAAAATACTGGGCTGAATTCAAGCAAATAAAACTGACACAATATGTTCAAAGTATTTTCCCAACACTTACAACATGTCTACAGAAGAACATCAAAATATAGACAAAACCAAAGACTGCAGAAAAACATTATCATGCTCAAACAAGATCATTTCCAATGATTCATTAGTGTTTTTCATATGATTTGAATTACTCTGCTGGCTTCCAGTCTTTGAGAGTTTGTTGTCTTTTAAGTTTCAAGTCTACTCTGGTCTTTGATATTGTATTGAAATGAGACATTTTAATGGGAAATGAAAAACATGTGAGCTTACAGCTGTGAGGAGAAGAGTTAGGGAGGGGGCACTCAGTTAAGGGGTGGGATTTATTAAGGGGGGTGCGGCTGGGTCTGGTTAGATGCCTATTAAGGAAGGGAGACCTTTAAAATAGTCAGTCTATGGAATATGTGGGATGACCTGCAGTAAAATGCTGAGTGTAAAATGCTACTTAAACTGGTGAGGTAAGAGGTCATTTCCTGTTTCTCTCACTCTCCTGGAACAGTGTTGCCTTAGGTCTAATTAGATGAGCCAGATATAACAATTATTTATATCTGCAAATAATACAGATATAACTAAGTTGTTGGTTTAAGCTAGTGACAGGGAGTCAAACACAACAGAACAACACAACGTCACATTGCAGACATAGCTTTTGTGGAGAGCTGCATTCCTACAAATAAAAATCATGAAATATTAAACATAAACCAGCAAATAGTTTAAATAGTTAAAAGATTAGATATAGCTATAAGAATAAATTGTTATAAGAATAAAAGTAGTTATACTATAAAAATATACTATAGAAATATATCCTATAGAAATAGTTATAAGATTAGAATAGTTAAAAAATAGAAAAAAAAATGTGAATAGTTAATAGAGGGATTCTCCCAAAAACTCATTTTTTGGAAAATAATATTTTGCTATTTCGTTGTCTCTGATTCTCTTTTTTCTGTAATGTTCAGGTATTTTATAATTTTATTATAAATCCCTTATACCCATAAAATGTTACCTTCTTTCTGTGTGCCATCTCCATATAAGCTGGAATAGCATATAATGCTTAATATGATATCTGTCATCTATCTGTCATTGAAACATAAGGCTCCAACCCCAATCCACAATCCCAATCACCCAAATTCTAGTCTCCCTGTTGACAACTTATCGTAAAAAACTGGAGCCATCTCTACGGTTGCATCTCTCTGCCTATGACGACACCATAGTGCTCAAGCCTTTTATCCAACTCTCCATCCGAGTAGCATCGAGGATACAAGGCAGTATGGAGGTAAATCAATGACAAAACCCGTCATCCTGTTTCCGCCAATCAGAATATCAGAGTCCTCCAGAACCTTAACAACAACCCATGCAGATTGACCACACCCGATTGTCCTCGACTGAATGTCAATGCCGGCTGATCCAGAGATTATGTTTGTATTGTGGGAATCAGGGCATATGGGCATGTCCCATTCGTCCTCCATGACCCTCCATGTAATTTCCTCTACCACGTCAATGTACACTCACTAACTACTGTTGTACAACTTACTACTTATCTCCACTGTATTACAGTTCATGCCCTCCTCAACTCTGGGTCAGCTGGCAACTTCATCTCCGCAAACTTGTGCAATCAGCTACAGCTTAAGACTCAACGACATCACGTACACGTACAAAGTCAAATCAATAATTGGAAGACCACTTGGTCAAGGGCAGGTAAAATACTGCGTGAGTCCCATCCAGCTGAGAGTTGGTCAACTTCATTGGGAGGAAATCAACCTTCTGGTTCTGGTGGATTCCACTGCTGGGATTGTTCTAGGGTGCCCTTGACTCATTTCTTATGACCACTCCATCTCGTGGTGATGGAATGGAAGTGAAGTGGGGCAAGAACTGCTTCCCTCGGTTGTTTCCTGATCTTCCAAAACCCATCATAACTACTCCTGTGATTTCAATGAACCCCATATCTGTAGAAAATCCCCATGAAAACCTATCCATCGACAATCCAGTAGAGTATGCCCTCTTTAGTGATGTTTTCTGTCTAAAACAAGCCTCCAAGTTACCACCTCATCGATCATGGGACTGTGCCATCGATCTCCTACCCGATGAAGCAGTGCCCAGAGGTAAAATATATTCCCTTTCCATTCCTGAACAGAAGGCCATGGAGGAGTACATTGGAGAAACATTACAACAAGGCTACATTCGTCCCTCCACTTCCCCTGCTGCTTCCAGCTTCTTTTTTTATGGCCAAGAAGAACACAGGCTTGAGACCATGTATTGATTACAGAGCAGTAAATAAGATCACAGTTAGATACAGATATCCACTTCCCCTCATCCCATCAGCTTCGTGGAGCCAGGATTTTTACCAAGATGGACCTCAGAAGTGCATATAACCTCATTTGGATATGTGAGGGAGACAAATGGAAGACCGCCTTTGTTACCCCAATTGGCCACTATGAATATTTAGTCATGCCCTATGAACTAGTTAATGCCCCCTCCATATTCCAAGACTATATGAATGAGGTCTTCCAGGAGTACCTAGACTGTTTTGTACTAGTGTACATTGATGACATCCTGGTGTACTCCTGGAACAAGGCAGAACATCACAAACATGTCTCTGAGGTCCTCCAACGGCTCCGCGAACATCAACTATACCTGAAAGCAGAGTAATGCATTGTTCCACCAGTCATCAATTCAATTCCTAGGATATCAGATCAGGCATCAAAATGGACAAGGGGAAGGTGGAGGCAATCCGGTCCTGGCCATGTCTCACTACTATAAAGGAACTCCAACGATTCCTGGGTTTCTCTAATTACTTCCGACGTTTCATTCAGAATTAAAGCTCCATTACATCGCCACTCACCAAAATCCTGAAAAATAAGCCCAAGTCTCTGTCCTGGACCCCTGAAGCCACTAGTTGAGGTAGTTGAGGTAGATGCCTCTACAACTGGAGTTGGAGCAGTTTTATCACAGCAGCAGGGGAACCCTTCTAGACTCCATTAATGTGCCTTTTCCAAGAAGTCATCTCCGGAGGAGCAAAACTATGACATTGGGAATAGAGAGTTACTAGCTATCAAGCTTGCCCTGGAAGAATGGAGGCACTGGTTGGAGGGGGCCCTCCATCCGTTTGTTGTGTACACAGACCATAGAAATCTTGAATATCTTCTTGAAGCCCAATGACTTAATCCCAGACAAGCTAGGTGGGCCCTTTTCTTTACGCGGTTTTATTTCATTATCTTTTATTATCCAGGGATTAAAAACACAAAAGCAGACGCTCTCTCTAAGAGTCTATGCGCCTGATTCCCCATTAGAAAATCGTGAACCCATTCCTCCATCCAATATTGTGGTCAATCCTATTCAGTGGTCCCTAGATGAAGAAATCACAGCTGCCAGTGCCTCCGATTCCACTCCGCCGGGGTGCCCCCCAAATCTTACCTATGTTCCTCACAGTCAACGAACACGTCTAAATCACACAGTGCATACTTTCCTGGGCATCCTGGGACCAATAGAACCCTCTCGCTGCTAAAAGATGGTGGCCTTAAATGGCTAACAGTATCAGAAGGTACGTAAGAGGATGCCGGGAATGCGTCATTGTCTGAACACCTTGACAACTTCCTGTTGGAAAGCTTCTCCCTCTTCCCATTCTTTGGGTCCCTGGTCACGCATGGGGGTGGATTTCATCACAGATCTGCCTGTTTCAGATGGAAACACCTGTATTCTAGTCGCTGTAGATAGATTCTCCAAAGCCTGTTGTCTGGTTCCTAAATGACTTCTTACAGCCATAGAATCGTGAGGTATTGTTTAATCATGTCTTCCGTAACTTTGGCATTCCTGAGGACATAGTATCTGATAGAGGTCCCCAATTTGTATCACGTGTAGGGAGGTCTTTTTATCTCACTCCTAGGTGTGACCGTGAGCCTATGTTTTGGATATCACCCCCAGAGCAACAGACACACAGAAAGAAAGATCCAGGAGATAGGCCGTTACCTTCGTACCTTCTGCCAAAACCACCAGAACTCCTAAAACGGTTTCATTGCATGGGCTGAGTACGCACAGAATTCCCTCCGTCAACTCACCACAGATCTCACTCTCTTCCACTGTGTACTCATCTATCAGCCTCCCCTGTTCCCCTGGTCAGGGGAGCCTTCAGCTGTTCCATCAGTCATGCATTGGTTCCAGGAGAGTAAGAGGGTCTGGGACTCAGCACATCAGCATCTCCAGCATGCCATCGGGATTTCCGGATAAGACTACCATGCAAAAAGCTGAGTCCCATTTACATTGGTACTCTCCCCATTATCCGTCAAGTAAACCCGGTCACATATGAACCTAAACTGCACAATACAGAATGTTGTATTGTTCCATGTTCTATGAATCTTGTATTGTCCCATGTTTCACTTCTTAAACCTTGTCACTCAGCCATTTATTCTGTCTCCACAGAGCCTGGTCCCGTTGTTGACGATCTCCCCTCTCCTGATAGTGCCGGAGGATGGAATGGTGTATTCAGTCAAGAAGATCCTGAGTTCCCAACAACGTGGTGGTAAACTGGAATATCTTGTAGACTGGGAAGGGTATGGACCCCGAAGAAAGATCATGGGTCCCAAGAGACGACATACTCGACCCAAATCTCCTAACAGAGATTCCATGCCACTCATCTCCAAGCTCCAGCCCCATGAAGCCGAGGCTGCCCACCACGACTTCGGGGTATTCGGCCCTTAGGAGCGGGCTGTGGAGAGGGGGGTTCTGTCACTCAAACATCAGGCTCCACCCCCAATCCACGATCCCAAACACCCGAATTCTTATCGCACACACCTGATCATCATCACGCTCATTACCAGACACTATATGAACACACGTTGCACACAGTCATGTTGTCTGGTCTCTGTGCTCAAACTCAAGCAAAGTAACTTTGCAGAGTAACGATTCCACGTCTTCACTCTCCATGATCTCCCTTGTCTTCCCTGTGTGTTCCAGCGTCATTATTTTGTCTACTTGCCTGTCTTCTGTCTTCAAGAAACCAGCTCCTGGATATCCCACAGTCATTCCTCATTGTCCTAAACCTGGTAAAAGAGACAACATCAATCAATATCATCATCTGTTTGCTAAAGGTCTATATATTTATCTATACTCGCCTTTCAACAGTTTCTGTCTTTATATTGTTCAATAAAACTACCTGTTTGATTAGATTAACATCTATGTCTTGGGTCTGACTTACCATTACACTATCATGTTAATTGAGTAAGTATATACTGTTTTAGAAGGCAGTGTGACTATATTAGTCTTGATGACAGGTGATGACACACAATGACAGGAATTTCTGATGCACGTCCATTTATATAAATGATCCAAATGTGTTGTACTACAAAACTAGTATCCCTAATTTGTTTTATTAATATACATCTACATACATACAATACATACATACAATATACATCATTAATACACATAATAAACTATAACAAGTACAAGCTGCTGTTTTCCTTACAATGATAGTAAATGGTGTGCTGCATTGTAGTACCCCATTAGGAAACACTTAAAGAACAAAGTCACAAGTTTATGTGAAATATGTAATATAAAATATGACATCATAATGTTTCAAAATTAATAATAAAATTAACCTAAAAATAGTAAACTGAAATGACATGAGCGTGATGGAACTCTTCCTTTAATGATACATTTCATAAAGATCACAGTATAGATTTGACATGATTTATGTATCAATAATTAGTTTCCAAGTCATGCGCCACTTTTGTCTTTAGGTTTTAAAGGCCATGTGATGAAGCTCATCTGATGCCCAGCAGGGAGCGTCTGTCACGCTTTCAGATCAATATCAACTGACATCCATGTCACTCGTTTAGTGAAAACTAATACATTAAGATCTGCCCCAAGCACAGCATGCACATTAGGTGCTCATTTGCATAGCACAAGCTTTGCTTGAAAACTGAGATTTTTACTTTAAAAACAGATGAAACAGCAAACCTGACACAGGGAATTAATCATTTTGAGTGGAACATCAAAGCCTCACTCCCTCTCTGCTCCAGTGGGGACAGCGGCGGCCGCGTCTTCCTCCTGCACGTAACATCCTGTTTGGGATTAGAGACCAATGAAGAAGAAACCATTAGAGAAGATGAAACAGAGTTTAAAAACAGCAGGATGCTGGGTAATTATTTCCTAAATGCACGGCATTCTGATGCTGTGCTGAACAATGTGGCTCCCTCACAACGCGCAGGTATGACTGAGATGGCATGCACACTCTCTCTCTCTCTTCCACACACACACACACACACACACATTCTAAACCAAACCAGAACACACACACACACACACACACACACTTTAAAATTAAAAGCAGATGTTTTACCACAGAAGTGCAATCCTGCGGCAACAACACAAGCACTTGTTAATTCTCATGAAATGTTGACTTATCCGTCTACCAAAGGAAAAGTGTGGAAGATTACGTTGTTGAGGGTTGCGGTGGATATTCAGTGGGGTGGAAAGATGGAGTTAAAGCAAAGAAGTGATTGTATTAGTCCAGGTTGTGACACTGTAAACGTTTGATGTGGACTGACAACATGAGGGGATGAGAGACAGAATCATAAACAGAGGGGGAGAAAGATTTGGGAACTGATGAAAACATGAATACAACAATCTGATATACAAGAAGCTTAGAAAATAACTGATCTACAATACCCGCTAATTTCTATATTAATGCTATATCACTTGTCAACTTGATTTGAGGCACCCTTACACCTAATTGTTCCATACTGATTGTGATACCAATTGTGGCTTGTTAGGAGAGGTATTTTATTTGTTTTTTTTAAGATTTAAATGCATGCTTTTTGGCTTGTGGTAACCCCCTAGACAATAAACAATTGACCCAATCCACATCTAGGACCTAGAATATCACAGAAAATCAGTAAGAGGCACAACCCACTCTTTTATAAAGATGTGTATGATGTTGCACTGGAGATATAATCAGAAGACATTCATTCACTCTGATCTTGTCAGCTTAACCCCCTTCATAAAAACCCTAAGAGAAACAGACACCTCCTCCAACCTTCACCGTTCTCTACACTTCACAATCTCTCACTCCATTTAAAAGGAGGAGAGGATAGAAAGACCGCCACTGCTTCAATTACACAAAGACTCTGTGACCCCCAACCGGCTACATTCACTCTTCCTGTGGTTCTCTCTGCAGGAAGTCTAAAGACCTTTTAGCCATGCCAACCGAACATGGGCCACCCGTTCCTCCCCCCTCTCTCTCTGTCTCTCTCGTTCAGATTAATCATGTGTGGAATGAAGGCTGCAAACCGTCAATGTCACAGGCTGAGCCCATGGCAGGTCAGGCCCATCAGCTGGCCAACAGCAGTGCTCTGTTAGACAGGTGTTAATAAATACTTACAGGTCTGCTGGGGTCAAAAACACACACATGAAAAAACATGCTGTCTTACATAAAAACCCACAAATGCACTCATGCACATACATGTGTGCAGGCAACGTCAGAAAATGCAAATGAGGCAGCGTTTCACTAGTCAGAGAGGAGATCTGACCTGTTTTATTTGCTTTCTTCCTCTCAATCTCCGATGGGCTATCAGTGACCCACACTGATCTCCAATCATTTAACTGTGAATACAGAGGTGATGTATTGTTCTGTAATTGGAGCCACTGAAATTAGGCCTGAATGCTGTATTATCACACCTAATTCAGTCATTACTGCATGTGATCACAGCTCAGTGGAGATAATATTCTCCAACCTCACATAACACCTCTCCATCATCCCAAACAGACTCATCTGCTGCTAAAATATAGGCAGAGTAATGAATATAAACATTACATCACACACTTTAATGCTAAAACAATTATGTACACACTATAATGATAAAAATGATTCTCCAAAAAAAATCTTAGCTTTCACAGTTTTCAGTTTTTGTAACCATTCAAAAGAACTATACTGTTGTATGTAAGGAAAAAGAAGATATCAATGCTTTCTCTTGATGTTTCTACTTTTGAGAAATGAAAATAGACAGAGTACAAGACCTATAAAGTTAATGTGGATTACATGAAACGAGTATTTTTCCTGTTCAGCCTCTGAATATGACTATAGAAAGTCACTTTAAAAACATTTCAAACGAGAGTCACTTTAAACTAATTTTATCCTCATTACCATCAGACTTCATGATAAACCAGTACAGATAAAGCACAAAACCAAAGTCAGGGAGAAAACAGAAAACAAGAGATCATTTACAGCCTAGATGACACAATCTGGAGGAAACATATGAAAGATGTTGTTCTTTGCTGCTCTCCGACACTCCGAGACGGCAGAATTCTGAATGTGTCAAATCTCTCCTTCTCTCTTTAAGAAATTAATTACTGCTCCGCCTCTTTCCCTCTGCAGTGCTTTTGATAGGGCCATTCTCTGTGCTATCTAAAGAGCCTCTTCCATAGATTTCACTTGGCACCAAGTGCACACAACATTCAGCAAGAAGTAATGTAGATCATTTTTATTCATTGCCTCAAATTGTCAGCAATTATGTGCGTCAGTGGCCACCTGCTTGTTCTGAATGGCAGCGGGTCTGACAGAGTGTGTGTATGCGTGTATGTGCATGTGTGTGTGTGTGAGGAGGGATTACGCTAACAAGAAGCATAAAAGGCCTCCAGTTGCAGGTGAAATGGCCCTTCTTGTTAGAATAATGAGTGGTCAGAGGCTTTGGGTGCCTGGGCTGGAATCGGCTGGTTGAAAAGCAGGATTACCACCCCCCACCGCCACCAAACACACAACAAAATCCTGAACAAACCAGGGTCAAGGCAGACAGTGGCCTTAGTGTGGCCGGCACACGACAGAACATAAGTTACTGGCTTTTCCAAGTCTGACACATACATTTACTATTACTTATTATCTATAAATGCGGATATTTGACAGACTTCTTTTGTTTATTTACACAGCTAGTTATAACCAATCAAACCCACTCTCTAGAAAACAGAAAACTTGCATTTTAACAATGAATAAAACTGTTACGGAGGAGGTCACTGCTCTGCCCCCTGCTGGTCACCAGCAGGAACCCTCGCCAGAATACTAATCCGCCATTTTGAACTACAATTCCCATCGGCCCCGTACCCAGAACTGATGAGCTTCCTGTTCGCCACCTGTGTCCAATTATCTGTCCTATAAAGCCGCTTCAATCAGTACAATGTCTTGTTTGCCATGTGTTGCATTTCAGAGCGTTTCTCCTGACTTCTTTCCCGTTACCACTTGGACTGTTTACCATTGTTGACTGTTTACCGTTGTCTTCGCTGCCTGCCTCTTGTTTTGTATTCAGACATTGTTGTTGATTGTTTGCTGCCTGCCTTGACTATTGCCTGTGTTTACGTTTTGCTCTTGTCTCGTCTACATTGCTCTGTTTGCCGGTTTTTGACCTTTGCCTGTTTTCTGATTGTGATTAACAATAAAACGCTGCATATGGATCCCGCTGCCTCAGCATCTCCGTTACAAAAGACATCGCCGCCAAGCGATCCAGCAGTCGTTCGCCATCTTTCTGCTGAGCTATTGGTCCAGGCAGCCCATCAGCATCAGCTGTCACGTTTGACTACTCTCACCGAGGAACTAGTTTGAACGCTATAAGAATCCCAGTTTTTTTCTCCGGCCACCATGTCTGCAACGACCCCAGCACCCAGCCACCCGATGCCCGCCATGTCTACCACAGAGAGTCCGCAATTAGCATTTCATGATAAATTCGACGGTGACCCGGGAAGATGCAAGGGGTTTTTATTGCAATGCTCCCTCTTTGTCTGACAACAACCCGCTTTGTACCCCACAGAGAGCAGCTGCATTGGTTTTGTTTGCTCTCTCGTAACAGGGAAGGCCCTGGACTGGGCAATCGCGGCGTGGAGACCGGATGAATCTGTTTTTCCCACCTTTCCCACCCATCCTTTCTATGCCAATTTTTAAGTTTTTGAACACCCTTCTGAACAGCTACTCGCCCTCCACTAAGGAAGTGTCACCGCTGCTGAATATGCGTTGAACTTTCGAAGTCTCTCTGCACAAAACAACTGGGTGGAGGAAACACTAAAGTTGTTGTACCGGCGAGGTCTCAATAGCGACCTCCAGTCTGAGTTAGCCTGCCGAGATGAGGGACGTAACCTGAGTGAGTACATTGAGCTTTCTATCCAAGTTGATTACCTGGTTCAATCACGGCGTCCACGTCGTTCTTTCGTAACCCCCAGACCCGAGTGTACTCACTTTACTTCTGAAGAACGTGAGAGTCTCTATTGTGGTCAATTTGGTCACCTTACAGCCTCCTGTCCCAACCGTCTTGTCTCAAGACCACCTCTGGTGAGTGTAGCCACTACTATTAATAATCGCAGTAATTCCATTCGGGTTCCTGTGACTCTTACTGTAAATGATCTAACTGTCAACTTATATGCTTTCATCATTTCGTAGCCAATTTTAATGTCATTAGAATTCGCTAGGAAAAGAAATATCCCTCTAATACCCTGTTCCTGGTCACCCATTGGGACTTGGAAGAGAAAAATTATGTCTTTACACCATCTCCGCTCCCAGTCACACCATCGTTCTGGGTTTACCCTGTTTGCGCACACACAAGCCTGCCATTTCTTGGAATGAGGGAGAGATATCCCATTGGGGGGAGAATTGTCACCATTTATGTCTGCAAAAATTGTCCCTGTCCAGCCAGTCCCTGTCGAGCTACACTCAGATATTCCACTTTCCTCTCCCTCTCACATACCACTTGAATATTCTGATCTGGCTCTAGTATTTAGTAAACAAAAGGCTTCTCAATTGCCTCCACATCGTGACATAGACTGCGCTATAGATCTCATTCCTGGAGCTAAACCCCCTAAGGGTCGGATCTCAACCTGAATCGGCTGTTATGCAACAGTACATCGACGAAGAACTAGCTAAGGGGTTCATTCGTTCATCTAATTCCCCAGTGTCAGCTGGATTTTTCTTTGTAAAGAAGAAAGACAGGGACTGCAACCTTGCACAGGCTATTGTGGTCTTAATGAAGTTACTATTAAGTTCTGCTATCCTCTTCCACTCATCCCTGTAGCTCTGGAGCAACTCCGACGTGCTAGGTTTTTTACAAAACTTGATCTTAGGAGCGCTTATAATCTGGTTCGCATTCATAAGGGGGATGAGTGAAAGACCGCATTTTCGACATCTACCAGCCATTACAAATATTTAATCATGCCATTTGGTCTTGCCAACAGTTTATCTGTATTTCAATCTTTCATGAATGACATATTTCATGATATGTTGGATAAATTTGCGATAGTTTACATCGATGACATTTTGATTTATTCAGAGATGTTGGAGGAACACATTACTCATGTCCGTTCCGTTCTTCAACGTCTTATCCAAAACAATTTGTATGTAAAGGGAGAGAAGTGTGAATTCCACACCACGAGTACTACTTTCTTGGGTTACGTCATTAGTCACGAGGGAGTGGTCATGGATGACAAGAAGGTTCGTGCAGTCACTGAATGGCCACTCTCAAACACTCTTAAGGAGCTACAACGCTTTTTAGGTTTTGCCAATTTCTACCGCCAATTTATTACAAACTATATTTCTGTAGCGTTTCTCCGTTGACTTCCCTGACCAAACGCCAAATGAACAAGCTCGTGTGGAATGACGCAGCGGCATTCTCAGAATTAAAGAATCGCTTCACAACCGCACCTATTTTACGCCGTCCTGACCCCAAATTACCTTTTATAGTGGAGGTTGATGCCTCAAACATAGATGTAGGGGCGGTTCTTTCTCAGCGTCATGGTATGCCTCCCAAAATGTACCCCTGCATGTACTTTTTGTGCAAGCTCTCGCGACACTTCACATGATTCGATTTTACTGTCACCTACCAGCCCGGTTCCAAAAAAAACTAAGGCCGATGCTCTCTCTCGTCAGGCCGAGGTTATTCCCAGGTCAGGTTCCCTAGAAAACATTCTTCCCGAAAAGCTTTTAGTAGTCCTGGTTCAGTGGGACTTACATACAGCAATACTCAATGCTAATGAAGCTCACCCATGACCTTCCAAATGCCCTGAGAATTTAACGTTCCTCCCAGAACAGTTTAGGAAGCGTGTAATCACTCATGTTCATGAAAGCCCTAGCTCAGGACATCCAGGTATCGTAGTCACCATTCACCTCCTGAGGAATCGTTTACTGGTGGCCAAAACTCCCAAGCGATACCATCTCCTACATACAGAACTGCACCATTTACCAAACTACTAAGACACCTAAACAGTTACCTGCTGGCCTTCTGCAGCCTCTGCCCACGCCTCAAAGACCCTGGTCCCACATAGTCATTGACTTTATCACTGACCTGCCTAACTCCCAGCATACCACCACGATACTCACCATTGTTTTTCCAAAGCCTGCAGTTTAGTTGCTTTACCCAAGTTACTCACTGCTTTTAAAACTGCC
>JAZGTI010010793.1:124-17303 GCA_036877585.1 Botia kubotai | reverse complement strand
ATTACATTTGTGTTGCGGTTATGAGGGGGTCCTTGGAATTTTTTCTGCCCTATGAGGGGTCCCTATCTCCAGATAGTTTGAGAACCCCTGTTGTATATTGTCTGTAATTCAGTGGTTCTCAAACTGGGGGCCACCAGATGGCGCTAGGGGGGCCGCATAGAAATTTCTAGTTTAGGAAATTGTAAAACCTTTAACTGTATGCAATCAGGATTGTCCTTTATAAAATGTTATGTATCTAAAAAAAATATATTTTAATATACGTATTTGTAATATTCAACATCAGAGAAATAAGGCTACAGATAATTGATGTTCCTCATTGTATAAAGTCATTTGTTTTTGGTATAATCCAAAATTATGATGTTATCAAAATTAGATGTATTCAAGGTGCTTAACATGCTTGAAATGGCTGGAAATTTGACACAAACATCATAGTGGTCAGCCGTTAGGTGTGAGCAAAAGCTTAGACATCGACTTGGGGGGGGCTCTGTAGCTCCCCTTTTGACTAAAGTGATGTGGTTAGTTTTGCCTACAGTCACCAAATTTGGTACTTGTGGTGTTCTCATTAAGCTGGTCAACTTTCAAAGTTACATTCATAAGCTCCGCCCAACAGGAAAAGGGCCATTATGGATTGTATGTGGATTTTTGTCTATTGCATGTGCTTTGGTTTTTAATTACTCCTAGGGAATTATGGGATTTTCACCAAATTTGGCAAATAATAAGTCAAGACATTAAAGATGTTAAATTGCGAAGGGATTTTTAATATCTTAATGTTGCCATGGTGACACAATAAATTTATGGCAAAAAATGGAAACAGGAGGTGTCATATCTTCACACTGCATTGTGATTCGTTCAAACTTGAAGTATATTTGGTCTTAGGGTCTGATGACATAGAGGTGACTATTGTTAGTCACAGTCATAATGTCACAAACTGGCAGAAAGAAGTCCTCTTATTTACTTAAGTCGAGGGGATCGCAAAATCGCTAGCCCGACGTCCCAGGGCTATTGTGTCATCCAGTTGGGCTACCAAAATGTATTTCCGCCCTGCCTGTCAGGCTATCTCATAGGGAGGAAAAATATATTGCAATGCTTTTGCATTCTCTTACAAATTTGGTCGGGTAATTGTTGTTTTTAATTGTTCGGCATCGGGGAGCCACTATCAATATGTGGGGTATTGAAATTGAGTTTGAATGCACGCTCACGTTCAACTTTCACTTTCAATTCGCGATCGCCCGAACTGTGTATCAGTGATGCTTGTCCTGTCAGTCATTGCTCTCCTCACGTAACAAGTGAAATCTGCAGCAAGCTTAAATGTGATTAGCGCATGCGCAGTGGAGAGAAATAGTTAGTGTGTGTGTGCGTGCGTGAAAATAAGATGCACATGGATTTACTGAAGTTTTTCATGTCTGAAGTGAAGACCGATGCACAGATAAAGAAAGCTGATAGAGATGCTATGCCCTCAACGTCAAGTGGCATTTTCTTATCTGTGACTGTACTTGATATTTCAGATTCAGAATGTGACAGACTGAATAATGTTCTGTATTGTTTTTACAAGTTAATAGAAATTTCAGTTCAGTTACAACCAAATATTTGTTTTGATGATTGTAATTTTTGATTTTATTTGATTGTTGTTATTTGTGTTATAAAAACGTTTTTGATTTGTTTTGTCTGCTTTACAATATTCTACATTAAAAATAATGTCTTTTTATTTGGGCTACTTAAATTCTTTTTGGGGCTACCAAAATCTGAAGAGTGCCTGTCCGAAGGGCTACCAGGGATGTTGAAATTTTGCGAGTTGTTTTAAACTTGGCCAGACAAGAGATATTGAAGTTGATCAAAATATGTTTTTAGACATTTTTTGAATATTTTGATTGACGTGGAAGATGTGGCAGTAAAGGTAAATGACCAGGAGAGTAAATGTTTTTTAACGTTTAAGTAAATGTTTTTTTTTTTTTTGGATTTGCATTGACTCATATTTCTCATTCACTGAAATGTTTCCCTCCTTTGGCATGGACAGACACTTATGTAACCTTAATTCTGCTGCATGTTGTCTTAGGAGAAATACATTGAAGTGGCATCTGAGCTCATTGTGTTCACATACTTCTTTTCTGCATCTGAAGATGTCTTACCAGAGGTAAGATCAATTTTTATTTTATTTCTTAATTTTCACATTTGACTTGCAGTTTTAGTTATAGATTTAGATATACAATGATGAGTCAATGTTTTGGTGTATTCATACGAAACTTGGTATATGTTATCACAGCTATGACCTAAGGTTACTTTTTTTGTTTTTAGTCTTTTTATTACAGTTTTGTCACAGTATACCCTACTGGTCCAAAGAAAAAAAATATTTGCTTAGATTTTGAAGATGTTGGTCTAAAAACATATCAAACTCCTCACAGGTTGTATGTCGGATTTGCATAAAATTTTGTATGCATTATCTAGGGCTGGGGTGTAAAACCCAGCTCCTGGAGGGCCAGTGTCCTGCAGTTTAGCTCCAGCCTGCTTCAGTACACAATAGCTGGTATTTTAGATGTGTTTAATTAGAATTGAAGCTGAACAATGTAGGACACTGTCTGAGTTTGACACCCCTGATTTAAGGATACTCCTGACAAAAGTTAAAATCTTTTGGATAAATCAAATGGTTCTTGAGTAACACATGAAGATATTAGCCTGTGATCATTTTTGGTGTCTTGCCCTGTGTGTCTTAACACTTTAGCGTATTGACATGAAACTTTGCAAGTGTCATTGTGACTACATCCCGACTGTCACAGGTAATTTCATATTGTTGTAAGTGATTTAACTTGTTTTTTTTTAGCATGTTTTGTGCACGAATGTATCTAATGAAACTTGGTGTGGTTCGACACCATGTTCTGAGAGGACCTGTGAAGTTCTAGCAGTGAAGAGATATAATGAAATTTATGAATCCACTTATAACGTGACAAATGCAATATTGTCATTTAACTTGCATCATTAGATTTGTTGGCTTATGCTGAGTTCTTTGATTCCAAACTTGCCATGTTCTATCATTGTTGCTGTCCTCTGTATTTTTTACAATTTGTTCAGTCTGTATGAAATTTGTTATATGGCATGTAGAGACACTCGTAATAAGTTATTATAAGCTTTTTGAGTCATCAGACGGTTCTCGTATACCGCATCAAATAATTCTAAGGCAAGCACATTAATAGGACTTCAGGCTGTATCTTCACAAAACTTGTGTATTGACACACAACCTGGTATGTATCATTATTAGCGCATCTGGTTCACCTCAGAAATTTGGTGAGAGTGCCGCCTACTAGTCAAGGTGTGTCAACATATATTTTCCTTTGTGCCCTTCCTAGGCTTGACCCTGTAATTGCTGCTTGCAGCTATATTTTTGTTATAAAAACGGCAATGGTTCAACCAATAAAAAGTTATTTTTCTCTCTTACTGCAGTCTGTTATTCTGCCTGAATTGCCGTCAGTGGTTGTCTTTAAAGATGGAACCTATTTCACATATGATGGTAAGTGAAGAGAAATTAAACATCTTTTATAACTTAAGTTTTGAATTTGTTCTAGTTTCCTGGAATTCTGCAGAAAAAGCCATTTTATCTATGAATAATGCTGTTCCAAAGCACATTTTTAAATCACTGGTTTATCAGTTATCATCCAGTCAACATCTTGAACAACATCTGTTAGTGCCGATTTAATCCCTAAAATTGTACACACCTGGTAACTGCTTTATTTATTTTAGCACTGTGCCTCTTGAAAGATGTTTTAAATTCAAGTAACAGATTATCAGCTGGTGATCAGTGGCCAGTCATTTGGAGATTGCAGCAATATGTGTTGTTTAATTCTCAATATTTGGTGATTAGCCTTAATATTGTGATTTAGCCTCAAATGCAGTACATGTTAATTTACAATCATTAAACACTTCTTGTGTGTAAAAAAGGCTGCAAGCAAAGCGCTACATGTTTTGGTAACTTCACAGTATTTATGAATATTTTCTATTTCTGTTAACATAGGGTAATTCTGTGTCAGATCAAACCAATTTTGTAATTTTCCCTGACTTAAATTTTTTATGTAATAGAGCGGCTGAAAAATTACTTGAGAAAGCAACCGTTTTATTTTTACACAGAAACTGGTAAATCTATTAGTGAAACGTTTACTTTAGTCATCCTTGTTACATTATATGCCAGTGTTGACAGATAATAATGAGGTATTTTAAAGATTTGTTTTTTAAACAAAGTTTACATGCCTGTAACTCAGGTGGGATTAGAGATATTTTTATGTCATTTTAGTGTCTTGGCAACGCTTTGGTATATTGACGCAAAACTTTCTAGGTGTCATTGTTATAGCATCCTGACCACATTAAAACAAAATTGGTGACAGCTTCACCTATTGGCCAAGATGTACAAATCTCTTTGTGCTGTAATGGGTGTTACCCATGTTTTTTTAAATAATGTTTTTCTAATCTTATTTTCCTTAATCTCATTGCTCAAGCATTAAATGCTTCCCATAGTGCCGCTCATGGGCTTGACCCTGTAATTGCTGCTTGCAGCTATATTTTCAATTGCTTCTGGAGCTACCATGAGTTTAAATATGCAGTATCATGTCTATGTTTCATGCCTCTTAGGGTTAGATCTGGGTAAGAGAGCTGTCTATTAAAATCTCACCAGCCAATAAGAGTAAAGCACAGTTCAGCTGTGCCCATACGTGAGGTTTGTGCCAGAATGTTGGATGTAAATTTGCAGATTGAAAGCAAATACTGTGAAAGTGTAAACTAAAATAGTTTTTTAATCCTTTTTACAAGTCGGTTTTAAAAAAATCTACCCTTTTAATGGGCTGTCTGGATACATAACCTTCTCAGAGATAGTTGACAGGTATTCTCTGATGCTTGTCATTTTTATGCATTTGGCAGACGCTTTTATCTAAAGCAACTTACATTGCATTATACTATACATTGATTACTATACATTGAGTATGCAATCCCTGGGATCGAACCCATGACCTTGGCGTTGTTAACCCTCTGGTGTCGACAAACGCGCCAGCGCGCTTTGAGGCATGTTTTCATGGTAACGCGGAAAAGAACGTAACATGCTCCGTCATTTTTGATAGTACAGATAAAACCAAATTTCGCCCCCGAAAAGCTGCAGAAATCGTCGAAGCTTCATCACAGAATTGACTGACTTTATCTGCGTGTTTGAATGATGGCACCCTACACGAGTGAAGAAGCACTTCAGATGATTCTGGACAGCGAGTTTACCTTCTGCTCAGATGAAACGCGACTCAAATGACTTTTAGTTTTGAACAAAGCGCATATATAAAATATGCTATATTTAAACAAATCATGGTTTTATTTATTTGACATTTTGTAATGTTGAAACTGTATTTTTCCAAACGTTTGTCCTGAATACAGTGTTATCAGACTTTATCCATTTATGTTTATAAGCACCTGAAAAAAGCACAAATGTCAGAGCATGTCAAAACTTCTCCAGGGCTCCAAAACACCCTCGGACCCCAGAGGGTTAACTATCTAGCTACATCCTAGCAACCATTTAATGTCCTTAGTAACAATATAATAAAATAAATAAGCCATATCTCAACATTAGAACATCATAGAGATGTGGGTGGGCTTATTTGTCTAGGGCTGTCAGGGGGCTTTAGGTATTGCCCTGGCAACTTCCTTTCCACACCCTAGCAACCTCCTAACATCATGAATAAGCCATATTTTAGTATATTTGTCATGCTAGCATCATGTTAACATTGTTGAAATATTCCAGTTTTGCCACGGCAAGCACCTCTCACACTATTTTCAGAAAATGTACCTATCTAGTTAAGTTAATTACTTTTAATTGTTCAGGGCATTTTGGGCCTCTTAACATGCTCGAAAGCTTCTAAAACTTGGCACACACATCAATCTTAGGCCATTAGGCCCGGGAAAAGGTTGGCACATGGGTGGGGCAGTGAAGCTCGGTAGTGCCGCCTTGTACAAAGCACAGAAAGATGGTGCATTTATTATACATACATGCACATGTATGAAACTTGGTACGAGTCTTGTCAACAAACAATTTTCACCCAAACACCCATTTGCTCCACCCAACACCATGTTGGCCATTTTCGAATTTCTAAAAAGTGTCATGAACTTTTAAATTCTCCTAGGGATTTCATGTGATTGTCACCAAATTAGGTGAACATCAAGACAGTGAAGATACAAAATTGCAAAGGGATATTTGATGTCTGTTGCCACGGTATGGTGATACGTTAATGACAATGGAACAGGAAGTGTCTCATTCTCTAACAAGCTTTGAGTGATTTACATCAAATATGTTTGGTGTCGTGGGTTGATCACAATGCTGTGGCTGTTGTCAGTCACAGTTACAGCGCCACCAACTGGCAGCAGGAGGTGTGTCACAAAAACGTAATCCTCAGTTATCAATACATTTTCAAGGTGAACCAAAATGGATACCAAAATGGATACCAAAATATTTAAAAAATGTTCGTGTATTGGCATAAAACTTGGTACATATGACCACAGGTATGACCTGAGGGTGCATGCACAGTTTTATCATTCTGCCACCTACTGCTCTGGAGATTATTTTTATGTATAATTTTTAACGTAAAAAAATATATTATGGGTGGTTTAGGATTCCTTTTTGAGCATACTGAGATACCAGGATATTGGGTCATAACCAGTGTTCTTTGGTCAGCTATTTTGGGCATCATCACATCTCTTCATAAACATATATTTGTATCATTTATCATTATAGTTCGATATACGTTTGTGACCACAAAACTTTCGTTACTTTTTTCTTTTATTGTTTTGGGTTGCTTTTTCGAAGGTTTCTCCTAAATGTAACTACAGCTCTAATGTGTTTTTAGCTATAGCTTATTGATTTTTTTCCTAAAGTTAAATGATTTGATCATTTCAAAATTCTAATTTGGCTTTCTCTGAAGTGAAATTTGGCAAAATTGTATGTGTGCTGCTGCTTTGTGTTTAAACATTATTGTGAATCATATATATATTTTTTTTTAAAGAGTATGAAGATGGCACCTTGTCATCCTGGGTCAACCGTGAGCGTTTTCAAAGTTACCTGCCGATTGATGGCTTTACACTCTATGAGCTAGGAGAAACAGGTATGGCATTGTTTCACTGTATTATAAAATACTAATACAAAATCGATAAATCATGTGAAAAAGTATACCCTTTCTGCCTCCTTTGGAATCAACAGGTGAGTAGCAGCCAGGTGCTGCTAATTAAATGCACTTGATTATCTTGTCATTAGCATGTGTGACCACCTCTATAAAAGCAGAAGTTTGGCGTGTTGGTCAGGAACATTCAGGTGTTAACGATGCCAAGGAGGAAAGACATCAATTACCTTAGAGAGGCTGCTAATAAGTTCAACCATCAGTCTGGGAGGGGTTATCTATAAATCTATATGCCTCAGTTACAGTTATTAAAGATTGAATGAGTATGGCTTGTTTGTCTCCACCCCAACCTAACCCTAAGATTAAGGTGTTGCAATGGCCAGTCAAAGTCCAGACCTCAACTTGCTGTGCCAGGAAAGCTCTGCAGAGCTGGTCAAAATTCCTCTGTAGCAATTTGAGAGACTGATTTTAAGACCTGCTAAAAATTATTTTTGTCCTGGTAAGTGAAGCCGTAAAATTCAAAGAGGGTGAGCTTTTTATGTGACTACATGATAGTACAATGTATAATGCAAAAGGATATTAATGTTACCTTACTGAAAAACTGAAAAAATTGTCTGCAGCATTGTAATTAAATAGTTGCATTTATAATAATGTTAAATCTTACTAAAAGAAAAGTTACTGAATGAACAGTTACTGTGCACTGGACATAGCTCATCTCCTTTTGCTGCCTCAGGGACAAGATACTGTAACAGTGTTATTGACATGCAAAGCACATACTTCTGATTTTACAAAACCAAAATGAGCGCTTTGTCACTGTTGTGTTGCTGTCAGTAAGTTGCCTCTGAATCTAGAGGGATCTTATAACGACCTGTTTGTTTAAAGAATGAAATAGCTTTATGCTACTGATCATGTATATCCTGCACCACAGTTTGCTTTTCCTGTTGTTATGTGACAGGTAAATTGGTGGCAATTGCAATTACTGATGAGAAGGATCAAACAGAGCAAAGTGTCAGGTACGAAGATGCAATGAATGCCTTTTGCAGCTTTGTCTTTTATATAAAGCTCTAATGCAGTCATGTTTGCTTTTGTCCATAAGTAATTGTACTGTACATACAAATGATCTGTTTGAGTCATTTGAATTGTCATCAGGTTAAAAAGTCTCATTCAGACAGTTGCTGCCGAGCACAAGGAACAGTTCAACAGGTAAGTGTCCAATCATTCTTGTTTTGCTTTATCAACTTGCAGCTTGCCATTGACACATGGCATTTGCGAAATTTGGTAAAAAAAATAAAATAGAAGATCACAGCTGCCGAGACAATAAGAACTTCACTCTGTTGTGAGAGCGACTGAGAGAGTGAGAGTGCACTGAACTGCAGGACTCAGACATACACTAGTTACAGCTTTAGTGTCTGGGATAGGAGTGTTCTGTTTCAGGTTTAACTTAAACTGTGCAAAAGTGTAACATTGGTGTTGGTTAGTAACATTCCAAATTTTAGCTCTTAAAGAAAAGCTGAATGACCAAAATGTGTGATTCTGTATTTTACGTCACATTTACCTCCCAAGGCAGTTTTTTTTTTTGTCTTTGTTAGACTTGTTAGACAGCAATTATGAAATAACACAAAACTATGTAATTTAATTATATAATTATATTATAATAACTATAATATCTGTAATGTTATTTGTTTTTATCTAATATTTTATTGCATGTTATATAAACTATGCGACAGTTTGAGAACTAAGTTGATATTCCTGCTTGGGACCATAGTTTAATATGAAAAGTGCGCCAACCACGGTCTTCAAATTATAAATTTAAGAAGTTACATGTGTAACAAAGATGTTTTCTGTAATAGCCACTTATTTAAACTTTGAAGATGCAAATAAAATCCTATATGAATATCATTTTTTTTCTCTAAAATAAGTTTCAAATTCAAATTTATTTATATAGCTCTTTCTAGATGGTCTCCTCTCTAAATAAGCTTATTTTTTTCTGCTGAAATGGACAGGGTTGTGTGAGTTTTGATCCAGGAAGGCATATTGAGAAAAGATTTTTAAGGCTGTGGTGGTAGGCTACTAGTCTGACAGAAATGCATTTTCAGTTGGCCTCGCGGCTTGAGGTCAGCGGCTATTGACCCTACTTAACTCATCGAAAGCCCTGTACTGGCCAGAGAGTGGAAAAGTGGCTACTGCCGTCCAACATTAATCACCCACAAGCTACATGCATGCTTTAACAATTAAAAAAGGAAGTTCAACCATATATTGACATTTTAACTGAATGCACGATTACAGATTGTGGCAGATCTGTTGCGTCACTACTGACACAACACTGAACTGACTGCTGACAGTCAGGTACATCTCAGCTTCTCAGCACAAACATGATTAAGTTGTGCATGCCATCTCCCTTTTATACCCAGATGTGCAGGGCAGCTCATTCAGTTCAGTATATTTATATAACACTTTTTACAGCATTACATTGATTTAAAGCAGCTTAATGTAATAAATAATAATAATAATAAAACAGAATAAATGTCAGACATTTTCAACACAAAATACATGGTATTATTGCAAATAGCATGTGAGATGTATATTAAAACTAAATGGTCATACTAGGTTTATAGTAGGTTTATGAATAAAGGGTTCACTAAAGCAATAAAACTACAAAATCATTAAACAAATTTAAACGTGCTGGCTGAAGCTAAATGTAAATTTAAGATTTTTATACATGTTGGCACAAATTATGTTAATCTCTGTCAGTCAGAGATCACTAAAGATAATATTAAATTATCAAAAGTGTGTGAACTTGCTAGTACGATGGCATACAGTAATATTCTCTATTTAAGTGGTGTTCACAGAATACAGGTTACATAGATTTTTGGGCCTTTATTAAAAAACACAACTTGATCCCAGGAAACTAGTAAATTACAGACTCATCTAAAATTTACTAAAAAAAAAATAACATTATGCGACGGGGGTATATGGAGTTTGCAATGGTACCATAAAATACACACAAAAAGTAAAATACATACACAAAATATATACAATAAAATAACTGAAAATTACACAATGAGGGAAAATAAAAGAGAATTGGAGACAAAGGAAGAACAAAATAGTATTTTGGACTGTTATTATATCAATTTGTTAGAAGCAATATTAACATTTTACAAAACCCTAAGCAAAGTTAGATGTCAGCAGTCTCCTAGTAAGCAAGTCAACATGGCGACAGTAGCAAGGAACCAAAACTCCAGTGATGTATAGATTGAAAAACGGGAAGGCCAGTTAGTAATTTTCTTGGATATGAATGGACAGTTTGTTATAATTATTTATTGATTTAAGACTGTCAGGTTTAATTATATCTGGTAATGTCTTAGGCACTTAGAAATGTTACCAAAAGAAATGGTGACGGAAGCATAACGTTACTAATTGCAGCTATAACATCACTGCTGTGACTAGTCAGGAAACAAAATATAGAAACTAACTAGGCTGGAAATCGGTATGTAGATGATGGTAAGTTTACTAAAGAAGTCTATCAAATCCTGATGATCTGTCTCAGGAGTTATCTCAGGAGGATACTATCCTGTCCCACACCATCTGGTCTTGATAAAGTTCAGATACAGGTGACTACAGGACCTCGGGGGAAATGAGAGACAGGCAGATTTAGTATGGAGCTAGTACATCTGTTCTTATAGGAAGTGTCCCCAGTTCCAGTTTACCTAATTAATGCAGCCTAGCGATCCCTTAAGGGATCTGAGTAATAAATCCATAGGACTATGTAGGCTAGATTGAAGAGGTGGGTCTTTAATCTAGATTTAAACTGGCATAGTGTATCTGCCTCCCGAACAAGACTGGGAAGACTGTTCCAGACGTTGGGTGCCAAATATGAAAAGGATCTACCACCCGCGCTTGATTTTGAAAATGATCAATTGGCCAGAATCTTCTGATCGCAGTGAACTTGAAGGACTGTAATAAGAGACAAGCTTGCTTGGATATTGAGGAGCTTAACCATTTAGGGCCTTGTAGGCAATCAGCAAAATTTTGACGTTAATAAGATGCTTGATAGGCAGCCAGTGCAGTGTTGACAAAACTGGGCTAATATGGTCATACTTGTTCATCCTTGAGAACTGTGGCTGCTGCGTTTTGAACCAGCTGGAGTTTTTGAATTAATCCTGCAGGGCAGCCAAGTAGGGCTTTGCAATAATCAAGACTTGATGTCATGAATGTTACATGTTCTGTCTTGTTACATGTGGAAATCAGATGGAAAGTACCACATCAAGTTATCCCTATAAGTGGCAGGCTTAGAAGAACCATCCCATTTTATAAGCCATGTTGGAGATCCATCTATGGGAAGACACAAGTCTACCAACAGGGGACCAGACTGTGGATATATAGGATTACCAAAGGGAATTGCCTCATATGGCATATGAAAATCTGACAACCAGCTGGACAGATCCACCGGGCGGCTCCTCTGGGCTGCAGGCTTAATAAAAAACAAGAGCCAAAGGCGAGGTTCAAGGGCTCTCATCACCACTAGGGGAAAAGGTGTTGTAGCAGACAGGACACCCTATTGGTTCTTCATGTGGACAGCACAGTGGAAGAGATTTAATTCTGAGGTTATATAACCTTATGAACGTATTGGGTGTGGCCCTGCCTGCAGCTCTGCCAGGAGGACAGTCTCAAAAAGACACAACAGGCAGATTCAAACTTTCAAATGTTCTGCGTTTATTTAGCAGCTTTTATCCAAAGCGACTTGCAAGGAGAGAGAACATTTAACATTTTGCCCTAAGAACCAAGCCTAGTCTGCCAACCTTCATTTACAAGTCATAATAGTTCTTATGCCAGGGACAGGGTGAAAAGTAGAAAACTTTTAACACATACGTGAAATGAGGTTGACATCGGAGCGTTATGGATTAGTGAGGTGCAGCTTTACATATAATGAAAAGAAAAACACAGAAAACAGGAAAATTATTAAATATAGAATACATGGAAGTATTGCACATTTTGTTGTTCATTATAAGATGTATACAAGTAAAATTATTTAGTGACTATTAGTTTGTAATCAGCTTATAAATATAAATTTGGCTGAACTGATTATAACTATAACACATGGACAATTTGAATAAATAGGCATGCAAATTTTTGTCACTGCATGTGAAGGCTCGTACCTTTCTCAGTGGTCTATGAGTATAATGTATTCAGGCAGCCTACTAAAACGGTATGTACTTCTGAGACTACATTTAGTCAATAAACATGACAGATAATAGTTATCATATTAATCAAGATATGCCATTTCAGCTTACATACAGATGACGCTTAGAAATGAGAACATTTTATAGGACAATGGTTTAAGGGATTTGCAAAAGAGCACATGGTCGTCCTGTAAAACACAGGCTTTTTGTTGGGGATGAGGCAGTTAGGAAGTCCAAGATATGGTTTCTGTCCGTGTGCTGGATTTTTCTAAACAGTTTCTAATTTGATGATATTTCCAGAAATGATCATTTCCCTTTAAATTACTTCCGTACAAGATTGTTTTGACATACATCCTGTTCAAACAAATCTGTCACGGTACACAAGCCATTCATATGCCATTTCTTCCAATATATGGGTGATTTCCCGATACAGATAGCAGAATTATACCATAGGTAAGAGTATGATTGTTTACAATGTCATATTTTATGCATCTTGTGAATCTTCACCCATACCTCTCTTGAGTGCTTCATGATAGGATTTGTGGTTGTGTCTAAGCACTGAGACAAGTGCTCGATAGGGCTGTTTGGCCATGACAAAGTTTTCTCAGTAGTAACCCAATCTAACTGAGTATTATTATTCACCTGGAATGTTGGTATTAGCCCTAATAGCAATGGCCAATGGTTCCAGTGTGATATTAAACAATAATGGCGACAGCGGGGACAGTGTGTCCCCCTGGTGATTACCGTTGGTCATCACGCATGCCAGGTGTGTTATAGTATTTGAACCCACTTGATGAAACGAAGCCCAAACCCAAAATGTTGTGAGTAAACTTTTGTTTTTTCTGTTTAGCGAAATTAGATGTAGTAACCTCATGTTGTTAGTTGATGACCTATAAATCTCAAATCCAGCATGCTGAGGGTTTATAATGTTGGATAACACCTTCTCTAGCTGTAATGCAAGAATTTTACTAAGAATCTTACAATCTACATGAAACTTATTGGCCGATAATTTGAGGGTTTAGTGGGGTCCTTATCTTTCTTAAAATTCACAGATATTAGAGCATTGTTGAAAGAAGAGGGGAGAGAGATCCACAAGCATTTGCCTTGTTATATTTTTTTGTTAAAGTAGGTACAAGTAAATCTATATACTGTTTATAATATTCAACCGGGAATCCATCTAACCCTGCTGACTTTCCATTCCGCATAAGATACAGCTTTTCTGACTTTAAGTTCTGTTATTGGGCCTTCTAACATATTCATCTCCTCTGGAGACAATTTAGGCATTTTGGGCTCTGAGAGAAAACGTAGCAATTCTTCTTGTTTAGGACTAATATCAGCAGTGTATAAATCTTTGTAAAACTTCTGTAATACATCATTTATCTCCTTTGTTGATGTTACTATTGTTTACTCTCTTAATAGCTGTTATTAAATATATTCTATTGCTTCAACTGTTTAGCAAGCAGTTTATCAGTTTTCTTCCCTTTCTCATAGAAAGTTGTTCCCAATCTAAATAAGGCGTAGTACACCTATTTATTATAAATTTCCTGGAGTTCAAATTTAAGTTTATAAATATCTTACAATTGGTTTGAAAAACATGTGGGTAATTCTTTCATAATTCTTCATTTTAATTCTGGTATTCTGTCCCGATCCTCCCTTGTCCTTTTAGATGCATAACCTATTATTTTCCCTCTGACATATGCCTTAGATGCCTCCATTCAGTTGATCTTTTATTAGTTTTACCAGTATTAATTTCCACGAAAGACAAATAAAATCTTTTTTCATCGATAAACTAAAGGCCTCATGTGACAGCAGTGAGGTGTTTAATCTCCATCTGCCTTTTCTCTCTTTGTCGCAGTTAACATCAGTGTCTAACTTCACGGCTGCGTGATCTGGTAAAGCGATAGCACTTATTCTGCAGTGTGTAACATGCTTTCTCATGGTATTCGAGATCAGAAACGTATCGAATCGTATCTGGAGTGGGATTTATGACAATGTGAATAGAAGGTATATTCGCTCTCATGGATTCACCAGATGCAAAATATCCACTAATCCATTATTTTTACTCATCATATGAATTGCTGCTCTGTCCTTAGGATTTGTTTGGTCACTAGGTTTACTTTTATCTATAAAAGCATCCCACATTTGGTTAAAATCTCCAGCTGGTATTATTTGGCCATCCATTTCCCCTAAAGTCTTATTTCATCGAAAAAATAGGATCCCCTATATTTGGAGTGTAGATGTTACATAATACCACTGCGGTACCATTTATCGTGGCTTGTAAACAGACCATTCTCCCCTTACCATCTTTGACCTCACCAGTCAAAGTAAAATTTAAATTCTTGTTCACTAGTATAGCGACGCCTTTCCGCTTGCTGAAAAAGGAGCTATGAAATACGTGTCCGACCCACACATACTTTTTTAGACCACACACAATTTTACAGTCCCTTTCCCTTTAAAGTGTGGTTCCTGAATTAATGCGATATCCACTTTGTTTCAAATAAGTCATAACTTTGCCTTTGTTTATAAGACACCCACAACCTTTTATGTTCCAGGACATGCAGATTATATAATTCCCCAACATATTGCACTGTAATATCGATATCATGTGAAAGGGAGAGGAAAAAAAACATTCTATTTATTTACATAGACATTGTTGCCTAGCAGATATGAATTCTTAGTAGTAAACTTTGTCATGATCAAACCTTTTTCACGAAAGATTTGCAAAAAACCAAATGAACACCATTAAGTAACTTAAAATGCTCCCTCAAAACAGAAACTGGGAGCTCTGACCGGTCTTTGGTCTTTAGGCCAAAACCTGAAAAACAAGTGTTGCAAATACAATGCGCAACAACAGAAAATAACTCCTGTTGGTCCGTGGGACACCCTCCATGCAGCTGGTTATGTCACTGTCCAGCTGCACGATGCTTGGGCAGCATAACATCTAAAGCTGAAAACCCACTCGCTTTTAATTTTTCCACCCATGGTTCACTTTTATATATTTCTCATAGTCTATAAGCATCACTGTCATCACAAGGGCATACCTGTTTATGTCTAACCACTGCACAATGTTCTGATGAACCGTTCCGCTTTCTCTGTGCTGGTGAACTACATTTTCTACCTTTCCAAGTAAATCTTAGGGTAGTGGGGAAAGCAAGCGTGTATCTCACATTTAGCTGTTGAATCGCTTTCTTGGCAGGCAGGAACATCTTTCTTTTTTTTTTCTTTCTCATCATATCGGGAAACACAAACAGTCTAAGATCCTCCCACTCCATTCCACAATACTCCCGCACGGCTTACAATACTTTCTGCTGTGTTGATTGCCTCAGATCCTCACTTGGCATTAGGGCCAATATTCGATGAGCCCTCTCAATTTCAAACTCCCCCTCCATATCGATCCCCAGACCTTCACTCAGAACTTTCTTCACGCATCTCTCCAGGGTGCCATTCGTCCCATACTTCTCTTTCTGCCTCTTCCACAAGCCTTAAATTGTTCCTCTTGCTATGGTTTTTAAGCATTTGCATGTTCCCACAAAGCTTTATCATCTTTTGTTTAGCATCTTTACCTGTCATCTTCCAGTTGTGAAATACGGCCCTTCGCCTCCTCCATTCTCACCTGCAGCCCGTTCACAGAATCTTTTAATTCCGTCATTGTCTCTTTAATGGCGATCATGTCAGCTGCCACTACCTGAAGGGTTTTATTCATTTTAGTAATTTCTGCAAAAACTTCCTTTATGAAAATCTATATTAAAATTTGTTCATTGTTTAAAGAAATATAATTTTAAAGGTGGCGGCTCCTTGATAAGCTTCTTGCCCTCTTACTAATTATCTGGTTGCCATGCAGTTTGCTTCCTTGAAGTATTTAGACGTTGTCGCCATCGTAATGCCTTTGAAAACGACTATGATCCAGACTTAATCACACTTTCAAAGTATTCTTTCCAACAAAAACTCCCATGGAATGTGTCTGTCTTTTTTTTTTTAACTGCTTTTCTTAATCATTATCAGAGGTATCCACAAATTTCCTTTTGTGCGATTGATGGGCTTGATTTTAATTTCCTAATTTTGACTGTACTAAAGTTTGCTATACTGTCTATGTACCGATGGACCATGTCACATCACTTGGATGTTTTATACTGCATCATTTGGTGATGATACACCACACAAATTGTCTCACATTTAGTTTTATTTTCTGTTTATTAGGGATTTCCAGTTCGGCCACATGGATGGTAATGACTACATCAACAGCCTGATAATGGGGTCAGTATCTCTAACAAAACAGCTTCACAAACATCCCAGCATGTCTTAATTGTGTCTGTACTGTATATATGTTTTTTAAATGTTTTTTTAAACAAGGTACACATTTAGTCATATAAGTGTTTGTGTGTGTTTTTGCCATCCGACTGGTCCTATTGCAAGAGGATACTGATGACCACGACCTTGTTTTTCTAAACTTGTCCTTGTTAAATAATATTTGGTTCAGGTGATTGCTTAATCACAACTAATGAGATTTGCCTGTTAAAATTCAACACTAGAATGAAATGGCTGCCATAAATGTGGAGATGCATTAAGAATGATTTGTGTGTGGGGGGTTTGAATATGAATTTTATGAGGACACAAATGTATAATGACGTGTATAACAATGTAATGGACCAAATTGCTTTTTTGTTAATTAAAAAATGGCAAATGATTTCTGTGAAGCAGGGCCGTGCAGAGACCTTTAAAGGGGCTGGTGCTCAAAGTATAAAAAGGGCACCTGGAACAAGGCATTAAAGAGCCCCTCGGGTCCATCACCTCATTGTAGGCATCCAGTTACTTACGTAACAAGTAACAATGTCATTAATAAGACAAATAATGCATTATTCGAAGTTTTAATTGCAT
>JAZGTI010010792.1:4753-17304 GCA_036877585.1 Botia kubotai | reverse complement strand
AACCCACAACCTTTGCACTGCTAATGCAATGCTCTACCAACTGAGCTACAGGAACGCTCAACACATTTTCAAACACATGTACAGTACCCAAGAGGAACCTTAATGTAACCAGCCCTGAACCCTCCCCTCAGTCAATAACAGACAACCTTTAGACCACTATGGAATCTGCCATCCATTTAACAGATGAATCCCTCACTCAATACAGAGCCATAAAACAAGAGACTCAATTACATTTACACACCAGTTAGTCCAGTTCCATACTGTAGATGCATTATCTGTATTACTCAATTAGACCCTGACACCTTCAGTCCAGACACCCATTAGCTGATGAAAGACTCACACCAGTATCTGACAATATAAATGTTTTTGGAACCAAATAAGATCATTTGTTTCCTTCTTCAGTCACAACATGTTACAGCTCATGCTGGTGTGATTTGATTGAGGAGGTCAGTTTGTTTATATTGGTCCGCTCCAGGTTTAGTGTAGACTGCTGAACCTCAGTGTAAAACGTGTACTGAGGAATTAGGATTAAAACCAAACCCTGTAACCACAGACCGGATCAGAAACAGACTGATGTTAAATTAGGTGGATCGGCACTAATTAAAACCAGCGACGCTTTCGTTCAACGGGAAAAGTCAAACCGAAATTTAGGCGTGACGTAAATGTAGTAATTTTTCTTACGTTAAAATAGCCTCATTTTCTCCTATCCCAAGTCTTCGGCATTTATATAGTATTTTAGCCTTAAACTAAAAACCAGACATTACAGTTATTGTCATTATAGATTGTTTAGGTTCTGAACTTGGAAAGGCTTCGCCTTTTATATCATTTACATTTATGCATTTGGCAGACGCTTTTATCCAAAGCGATTTACATTACATTATCTTATACATTGATTCTGAATATGTGCAATCCCTGGGATCGAACCCATGACCTTGGCGTTGTTAACACCATGCTCTAACCACTGAGCTACAGGAAATATCCTTTACGTTAACTGTTTATTGTTTGATTATCAACCGTTTATTTAATGTTTAGTGGCGCTCTTGGCACCGCTGTTGTGTTTTTGTATCACTTTCTCCGTATCTCCTTTACATTCCCTCCTTCAGTTCCTCCTACACTGACTTCATATCTCTCATTCGATCTTCTTCGGGCTGTGGCTTGTTAAAGTGATGTGATTAATTAGCTCGTGTCACGCTCTGCTCTTTGTTAGAGGAACACAGAGCTCTTTATAGCCCAGATCAATGAAGACCCGTTTTTAAAACACCACACATTAATACACACATTCCACTTCTCTCGCGCTCGCGCTCACACTACACGACTAAACCAAATGCACAAACATGCAAATATGAGTTTTGACACACACACAATTGAAGATAAATGGCTTTGCTAAGACTTTGACACCAAAAACCCCCCCCATTACATTCAATGTCATTTAAAATGTATTTAAAAGGTTGCTTGGCAAATGACAGTGGAGATATTGTATGTGTGTGTGTGTGTGTGTGTGTGGAAGCTGGTCATATTCCCGCCTGTATACCAGCTGTTGTCTTTAGAGACAGAGGTTGTGCCCTGTCTCTCTTTGTACACACAAAGAAACCACAGATTGCATCCCTGCACAGTCACTAACTGAAAGACTCGCGTTTGAGTCTGACACTGACAGGAAACTGTGAGGGAACTCAATGCACAAGAGATGCACAAGTGTGTCTCTCAAACATGCAATATTTATGTATTTATATATATGGCTTGTTTAAGGTTTGCCCTGCCAGATCTCCATATATGATTTTATCATCTCTGAAACATGAACTGCATCCCACAATATTACCAAACACAAATCTACATCTTTCCCTTTTTCCTCCGTCTCTCCCTCCTTCTCTCACTCCTTTTTCAACTCTCTCAGCCTCGCTCTCTCTTTCCTTCTTTCTTCCTATCATTCCTTATTTCTCTTTCTCTCTTTTTTCTTTCCTTCTTTCTCTTTCTTTTAACCCTCTCAGACTCTCTCTTTTACCTTTTGTTTTTTGACCGAGAATTCTCTCAGCAGAGAAGTCTCTCAGTAACCTGTAACACCTGTCTTCAATAATTAGCCCAACACACATCAACAGCACCAGCAGCGGGAACCAAAGTTTGGCAGGTCAGTTTGGCCCAGTTTACCCCCGCCAGAAAAAGATCTTGGATCGCCAGCAGTGAGTAAACATGAAAACCTAAAACCAAAATCTTTCTAGGAAGTGAGTTTAATGAACACATTGCCACTGTTAGCAATCCCACTTTGTTTACAATAAATGCATATTCTGAGAAGCAAAACAACTCTTAATAGTGAGTGCAGGTTTACTGAAGTGAGTCTGAGATGATAGTCAGAAGTTATTTCCGCTGCACATGATTCCTGTTACTGCGTCTCTGCCTGGAGACCATCTGCTACATCTTACACACACAGTCTAAAAGGAATCTCTCTACCTCATCACATGAACATACTAGATTGACAACTTGATGGATAATTAAAGTAATATGAGGGAATCAATTAAGATCCTGGAACAAACACTGAAATGCACATACCAGTCGTAAAGCTGCTCGGCACATGCACCATGAGGCAGATCTATATCTGTAATGCCGACCACCCTTCGTGAAGTTCACAGAAAATCAGTTCTGTATATGTTCCTCTGTACTCTGTCTGAACTATCGCTTCAGTTTAAACAGTCTGTTAAGAGTCATTTTATTTCTTATGTTAAACTATGATGTTATCCATTAACATTTCAGCAAAACAAAAAGGAGCACATTTAACTTTTTTTAATTATTTACTGAGTGCCTTTAAATCACCTATACATATAAAATTGGTTATCAGAGAACAGAATTTTTTTAAATGAATTTCTATCCACTGAACTTATTCCTGCGTGGTTTTTTTTGTGCACAAAACCGCACTTACCCACTTTTACTATATTTGTGTTGACTGAACTGTATGGAAATGATGGAAATGCTCGTGTGCTTTTTTTCGTAAGCCAAGACTTAAACAACATGCATTATGTGCTTGTACAGAAACCGAATAAAGAGGAATTTCTGAGAAGTATTAACCGGAATATAAAGTGCCCCAGTCCAATAAAATAAATAGATTTGAATGAATGACTTAAAGAACAGCTATGACATCATCACTGCTCTCTCTCTCTCTCTCTCTGTTTCTTTCAAATGAAACTCAGCCTGCATCATTGGGCCTGTTTTGCATTCAAACACTGAAGTGATTCTGGATTTGCTTGTTACATTTCTCATAAAACAAAAACAATGAAAGTCTCTTTATCCTGTTGACAGCATAATCACATAGCCGTGCCCTGAACGCAGGGCCCTGTTTTGGCTTTGGTTTCTGACTTGGGTGTGTGTTAGCATAGCGTGTGAGCATTAGGTATGCGTTTGTGCGTTTGTGCATGTGAATCTGTGTGCACATTGCAAGCGTTTGGCTAGAGTAAATAATGTTAGATCAATCTATGGATTAGCTAAAAAGCAATCCATTAAAAAACAAATTAATTAGCCTAGTTGCATAGCGATGTGGGGACGGGCAGGGATCATGAATCATCACACTGAATGCATTTGTCATTTTCCAACGCTATAAATCTTCTGTATGTGTAAGTCTTGGACAAGATGGTTGTTTATTAAATGTGAGATACTTCATTGTTCAGTGACAGAATAGGGGATTTCCTAATGCAGTCAGCTGTACTGTACACAGACACTTATAGAGGGGGATTTCCCACTTAGAATGCTGGGGGTGTATTTATTGTAAGATTTGATGTATCCCTGGGCAACGGACAGCACATTTATTTTATGGAAAAAGTGATGTCGTCCAATAATCATTTTAGAATGCACACTGTTAGATTTAAGATTAGAGGAAGAACACAAATGATATTAATTTAATTGCACTAGCTCAGTGGTCATTGTACTATACATAATACATATACTGTACATGTATATGGGACATGTTTTCACACACACACACACATATATATAGATGGTCACCTATAGGCCTTTTCAACTGGCATCCTGTTTAAGATTGCCAGTTAAATAATGTACATTACAAATACCATAAATTTATGAACATTATCCAGTACAATGATTTATTTCAGAATAGTTTTTGTTCGGTTAAAAAAAATTACATTACTACATTTTGTGTGCAACTTCTGATGTATGCATGCGAAGCTCCGCCCCACATTATGAAGAACACAGATAATGTGCATTTCATCTGTCAATCAGTCAGCTTTAAATGCTGTATTTTGTGTGTGTGTGTGTGTGTGAGTGAGTGAGAGAGAGAGAAGGATCAGGTGACCATGATCATTAACTTACAAACCTGCTGATTCTCAGGTCATATGTCATTCACCTGATGCCCTCCAGGCAGACAGCATACTGTGAAAACATGAGCATCTAAATCGGCCAAGCACATACACAGATCTGACATTCCCTTCATTCACTCACATGCATAGCTTATTTGTGTGTGTGTGTGTGTGTGTGTGTAGGTTTTAGTCAGTAAATTTAACTTGAGTATGAATACTTTAAAGAACTCGAACATGAACTGTATTTTCTGGCTTTCAACACGGCCTTCAACTTTTGCGTGAGATCAAAGAGTGCAACAAGCATGGCTGCGCTCAGTGTGTGTGTGTGTGTGTGTGTGTGTGTGTGTGTATGAGAGAGAGCACTACTGTACAAACCAGAAGTCAACTACACTTTGATCGCAGGTGATTTACGGTGCATTTACTGCAGGGTTGGTCCCCCAGGGGCCACTCAGGGTTAAGTGCTTGACACCGAGGGGCTCACCTCGCGTTCAATGCGTGGATCAAACCAGCAACCTTCCGGTTACCAGCCCAGAGCCTTTAAAAGGACAAGTCACCCAAAAACGAAAACTTCTGGCATCACTTACGCACCCTCAAGATGTTGCAAACCCTCTCCAGATGTTTCTCTGAGGTTTGCTATGGAAAACACCTGCTGGTTACTTCACACAGCACTTACTGCAGTTGATCCCGGGCACAGGATGTGATGTAGAGGACTAAATCTATAATAATTATGTTATGCTTTCCCTTGACCTAATATCAGAAATAAACATATTCAGTGGTCAGGTGTTCTCAAGAAAATGTGAGCGCTGCATTCCCATAATAAGCAACCATGTTCATAAGATGTTGTGGATGGTTGCCAGGGAGTTGCTAAGGTGTTTAGATGGTTTGAATGCATCGTTATGCAGTATCAAAAGAATCAACCCAGTTTTCTATAACAATCAGCTACTTCTTTGAATGTAAAGCATTGACCGATCGTGTAATTATATAAGTCGAATCGCTGATTCACAGAGTATGAAAATAATATCAGCAATTCAGAAGGGACTGGAACATCCCACAGCAACACAGACTGAAGCTGTTCATAAATTATATTTGTGATCTCTCTCCGCCTCCGAAATAATGCAGAAATATCTGTTTAAAACAAACAGTGTGCTTCATGGGACACAACTGACATTTCATCCCCATCATGTTCTTCTCCTACTCATTTTTCCAGAGAATTCCTCTCAGATTTTCCAGTCTTCAAAGGAATAAAAGGTCACAGATACTAAGAGAGACAGAAAATGGGGCGGGTGAGAGAGAGAGAGAGAGAGAGAGAAAGAAGGGGGGAAGCCAATTCCATTAACCTATAGACCTGACTTTTAACCCTTAGATTATTGAGGAATGTTGTTTATGCGTGTTAACAGTACACATAAAATTACAGGCTCATAGAACATTCAATCGGCTATTTTTGGTACCTGGTTGGTTTAGCAGCGTGTGTGTGGTAATTATTAAAATTACTCACTGGCTTTCTGTGGGGTGGTGCAATCCTGCGAACAGAACAGTGGAAAACATTTCAGACGGGAACAATCGCATGCAAGCGATGGAATATATACAAATCAAAGATGGGTTGTCATGGCATTACACTGTAAACGCTCATACGTTCAGGCCCTGCTGGCAAACTGTCATGGCAGTTACACCCACTGGGATGTGCTGTGTTTGGATGACAGGCTGTCAGTTTCCAGCAGGTACAGTGTTTGTTTCCATGCAGCAATGGATGAAACTGGTTTGAGGGATTTGTGTACACATTAAGACTGTTAAGGCAAGCGAAGTGGATCGACATTTGGATCAACTGTTTGTGTGTAAACACAATCTAGTTCTAGTGGGGACTACATCTAATGAAACTTTTATGTTTAAAACAATAAAAGTATGTGCGCCACCGCTATAGTAAATTACAATTACAGTCAGAATGTTCTGTTTTAAAGAGATGGTCTGTCAGACAAAATAAAGACTTTAATGGCAACACACATTCCACAGGGGCCAACTCTCATCCTTTCACTGAACACAACTGTTTGTAGGCCAACTATTCACACACTCAAGAACTCCACAACACACACACACACACACCTACGCACAGCTTGAGTGACATGTGACAGCTAAAAGGCAGGACTATGCTATGCTGCTGTGTCTCAGTGATAAACAAAAAATTAACACTGATATTATGTATGATATTATGTGATATTATGTGATATCATATTATGTATGATATAACACTGATATTATGTAATGTGGAAAAATGTTTAACAACTATGTAAAACTGTATTTTGTACTTTTGCATAAGATACTACAAAAGACGTGACATTGCGTTTTCATGATGCATTTTGTTCAAAAACAATAAACAAACTGTAACAATAAATTAGTTATAAAATCACTGTATGTTATTTAAGCCAATGAGTTTTTATGTTGTTCTGTCATTATAATTAAGTAATATAGTCTCCTTTGAAAAAACAAAAGATACTAACAAACTGTGCCACATCGCAAACAGTCTCTGTCGCTTGTAGCCTCAAATCAACTCTCATTAAAAACAAATGAGTTCCAGTCTCAGCCTTTAATGAACCTCTTGAATTATCAAGATGTGCTGAAGATTCAGAGACGCTTCGTGCCAGACAGCGTCCTTGAAAAGCCCAGAGAATCTGATAATGATGATTTTAAAGTGTGATTGCCTGACATAACACAAGTTACACTCAACACAATGCAGCACACCGTGTGTATATTGCACACACACAACACACACACACATTTTTACATTAAGCATTGAAATGTTTCTCAAAACACAATTATTGTAATAATTCTTCTGTTCAATGTCTGTTTATCCAGATGTTTATGAAAGAATATGTGTGTGCGTGTATGTGTGTGTGCAGGATTTGGCTGATGTTAGGAGATGCTTATTCAGTATCATAAACAGATTTTTCAAAATGCTCATTTAATTATCTACTAAATTAATTCCATACTTATAGTAACGTAATGTTTTGTGTTAATGACGCAACGTTTACATTTAAGATCAGGGTTAGTTTACAACTACTTTACTACGACTATTGGTAGTTTACAAATTATAACCGCATATTGGAAGTAAAACTTCAGCATTCGAAATTCAACAGAAACCTTACCAAAATAAATTATTATAAACAAATTTTAATGTTTTGACTGTGTGTCTTTGGCGTACTAAAGAAGACAACGCAGTACGATTGAGACAGATTAATAGGTTTAATAAATTAATAATAAATTAATAATTTTATTAAATATAATAATTTTAGCACTCTGACCCCGACAGCTAATTACGCTGGTTAAATACACTGCCCAGGGCAAACGCTACATTGCAGTTAGAAGGAGAATGGGGGATTTCCTGATCGGATAGTATTACTGCCACAGGAAGCAATTTAGAATCTAATTGTCGCGAGATTACAACTCATTAAAGACAACATAAATAAACTGACGACCAGCAGATAACACAACATCCTGTGGTTTCATCAGTGAAACCATCAAAACCAGAATGATCGCATTAAATGTCATATTTTGTTATAAAACTATAAAAAGATCACCAACCACACTCATTGTCTCAAAGGTTAATTAGTTAAGTCACTAACTATGTCACTCTTTAATGTAATCAAGCGTTCACGTACACACACACACACACAATCCGGCACATACAGTATCCATGCTGGTTCTTATATATACATATGCAGTCCCCGTCACTTTACATTACAGCAGTGCTGTGACGTCCATGTGTTTGTGGAGTCTGACTGTCAGAGCTGCGTCAGAAGTGTGTTTGTTTGAAAGATCAGGATGTGTTTCCTGCACATATGGGCATCACTTGTGCTCGGGATAAATGTCGATATCAAACGCATACAGACATACAAGATATCACCACGAGTTTGGTTATGGTGTTTGGCATGTTTTTACGTATGCCAAACTTTATTAAAAATGTAAGTGGGGGGCTTCAAATATTATTGTGGACATTAGGGGGCAGCGTCTGAAACGCTACACCCTCTACACTGGGGTAGAGTTACACTGCCCCCTTGTGGATACTTGGAGTAGTATCGTTGCTAATATCTCAGACGTGAATGTGTGCAGTCTATGTAAACATTAAAAGAGAGCTTCGGTATTTTAATTTTAACTCACATTTCGATGCACGTTTCCGTGCGCGTCAATATTACCAAATGAGCATATACAGAGCTTTCATCTACAATATATGGCCAATATAAAGACGTGGGCCTACACATTCGGCCCAGCAGAGGGAGCGCACCTATAAAAATGCTGTTTAATTTGGGATTTGACGGTGATGTCAATGAGTCTAACATACTGTTTCCTGTTATATATATTATTTGTTTACAAATATTAACACGAATCAACCATGAATCCACCTCTGAAAGTTATTGCTGCTCTGAAAAGGACTGGAACAGCGCGCTACTGCAGTATTTAAATAGTTTATATAAACAGTAAAGCCGGATGGTAAACAGATGTCGGCTGTACACACAAACATAACCAAGCTGATCTGAATGTGTTTCTGAGCAGTGAGTTCTGGATTTATTTTTCTCTAACTGAAACGTTACTGAATCTAATTTTAATAAAACATCAAAGAATATATTTTATTCCCAAATAGTCTCTGTGTGTGTGATTATTAAATCATTAGCTTATCTGTAAGCTTGTTTTATCAATATGCTTGTCTGTAAGCACCAAATGAGCAAACAAACTGCTTGAAATGGTTCTAAAATTATTGTCTGTTATTATATTGACCAAAACCGAAAACGTAAGCAAAATAAAAGTTTACTGTGAAAAGACCAGCAAGGACCTGTGAAACCACCAGCCCTTTCTCAGCGTTTTAAACTGGTCTAATAAGCATGATAAAATCTCTTACTACATTTGTCAACAGGGCCATATTGAGAGATAAATTAACCGTAAAAGATGAGAGATGCGCTGCCCATGTAAGATGTTTCCCCCCCAGACTATTATTATAGAATTAGAATTCCAGAATTGTAGAGTTTACTGGAATAATAATTTCAAATGTGAAACATAGAGATAACAGTACAGTTACGCAATCTCTGCTTCCTCTTCACGGTCCTTCACAAAAATGTGCCTGCCCAGCAATTGTTTCCTGTGGAAACAGGAAACAGCAATGAAGTGTGTGTGTGTGTGTGTGAGAGAGAGTGTGTGTGCTTGTTTTTCTACCACTGTGGGGACCACATGTCCAGAAAAACGAGGATCCACAAGGATGCTATAAGTCACACACACCTACATTGTGGGGACAAGCCAGCGGTCCCAATGAGGGAAACTGATTTTTTTTCATGTAAAAAAGCAGAAAGGTTTTTGTGAGGGTTAAGTTTAGGGTTAGGGTATAGAATGCAGTTTGTACAGTATAATAAGTACAGTACAAGTCATTATGTCTATGGAAAGTCCCCATAAGGCATAAAAACAAGTGGGTGTGAGAGAATGTGTGTGTGTGTTTTGAGAGACAGAGTCTGTTATCTTAATCTGTGGGAGGTCAAAGCTTCACAGAGACATGGGAGAGCAAATATGCACTTTTGTTTTGGAGTTGCTGTGTTCTACTACTGGATTCATGAACAGTATTGGATTATAAAGACATTTAAATCAACTGTTGATCAAATAAGAGTCAATGCCAGGATGTATTAAATTCATGAAAAGGCATTTGGAAACACACCCTCAACAACCCACCCGAAATGTACTCAAACATCCCATTTATGCTATTTCCAGGCAAATTATACTTTTTTTACACTTTCTATGTACAAACTTTTCATGGGAATCTGAATCCATGACCTTGGCATTCCTAGCTTCAAAGTTTACCAGCTACAATTAAGATGCAATTAAGATTAAAAAGTGTTCACCCCCATGAGGAAATGTTTTTGGTCTTCTCTTTTCAAATTCGGTTCATTTTATGTAACAATACATAGCCAGGACACCTTAGCATCTGTTTAGCAGCTGCCCAGCAAACACAACATTTTAGTAACACCCAGGCAACCAATAATCATCACTCCAGCAAATCAAATCTCCCTCTCTCTCTCTGTCTGTCTTTCTTTGTTTAGGTTTTATAATCGCTGCCATATGGGACTTGATAAAGGGTCCTGATGTCACCACATTGTAACGCACATCCTTAAAAAATTGCGCCCATGCGCAGGTCAGTGTTTAGACTGCGGCGTAACAGGCGTTTTCATGGTCAAGACTTTCTGAAGTTTAGCGCTTTTTTAAAAAATCTTGAGCAAAAGGCAAGCTAATAAGTCCTCATGGGGGTAAAAACGATCTTATTTTTTACTTTATTTGCGCGTACGTGCACTGCCATCTTTAACGGTAAGTCGCCTAAATCAGTTTACCCACGTATCAAAAATAGCTAGTTTATCAAACGCGTCGTGTCTTTTAACGTAATATGAATAAGTAAATAAACATGATCGTAATAATGATACAAACATCAAGGAACTGTACTACGTAATGTCCAATTCCCACATAAATATTATTGCTCCATATTATTTTATTTGCGGTTTTAATCACCGTTTTGCTTTCACTTTCAGTGTAACGTGTATATGTTTACATTTACATTGAGTCATTTAGCTGACGCTTTTATCCAAAGCGACTTACAAATGAGGACAAGGAAGCAACTTCAATTACAATAAGAGGCAAGAGTGAATAAGTGCATAAATATAGACAGGTCCATATATGTCAATTAATATGATGCGACATTAAAAAGAATAATGTAGCAAAATAAGATTAGAAATGGTTTTACACGGAGTACAGCACGCCACGCTGCAGGATGTGACTACTCCTCAAAAATATGCGACATTTACGAGTTCAGTGGCTGCATAAATATTTACATGAATAGACATTCTGTAGTTTAGAGGCGACCATGCTTGGGTAAAAATATACAATCTCTTTAAAGTCTTCTAGGCACATAGAAAACAAACAGGCAAAAACACAGAAAAAAGTAACTGAAGGTTTCACATTTAGGCGGCTCCCAACATTCCTCTAACTGTACATTGTCCTGTGTTTATTTTGGCTGTGATTTGCTTTTATCTTCAAACCCTCAGATGTGTCCAGGCTAGCCTTCATTTGTCTTTGTGTTGTATGTTTGGTTACAGAGAGCTCAGGACACAGTTTAGCGTATATGCCAGCTTCTGACGGACCATCTCACGCTAAACACGTTCCAGGTATTGTATCCAGAATTTCCCAAATAGGTCAAAGTTACAGTCTCGGCCAAACTTTGTATGACTACACAAGTCTTTGGTATTGACCTCATTATTATTTTAACTTTGCGTTATCGGTGCTGTTTTAAACATTGGTGCTTCCTCTCGTGTAATGCACTCCACAAGTCAAAATGATATTGAGGGTTCAGAGTTTCAAAGTTTAAATGCTATTGTGTCTGTACCATTTTCTTGTAAAATTTCCATTGACTTGACATTGACTTGTAAAGTTTCCATTGACTTGACATTGACTTGTAAAGTTTCCATTGACTTGACATTGACTTGTAAAGTTTCCATTGACTTGACATTGACTAAAAAGTGTTTTAAAAGATGTGCAGGGTCTTTATCACACAAGCAATTGTCACACGTAGTTCAAACAGATACAATACAAAAAAATGGTTATATGTTTGTCTTGACAAGACAAGCTTACGAAGGGCTCAAGCAAATCCTGTTTGCCTTTTATTGTAAAATAGAGTTATGACACTTGACTGATGGTTTGTTTGGTTACAGCGCCCTCTGGACGTAGCTTCTCTGTTAAAACTGGCTATAAAGCCCAGACCGATGAGCCCATTGACTACATTGATCCTCCAGATGATGACAACGCGTCTATAAATCGCAGTGAGACCCGACAAGGTACGGTATCCATGATCTGATGCACATGTGTGTAACAGCACTGATCTGCATGCAGTACAATTTTCTTACTTTTTTGTTTGGTCACAGAAAAACGGAAAATCACAGATGTGGCCAATTTTTCGGACATTACCGGTAGACATCCGTGTAACAGCACTGACCTGAGTTCAGTCAAATGTAACAAGACTTCATTTGTGAAGATATACACACTCTCGGATGAGGCTGTGCTCTTCCTCAAAGGTCTGCTGGTGACACGTGTCATGCCCTCTTTCTACATCCTCCTCTTCCTCATTAGTTTGCCTCTAAACGCATTGGCTCTGGTGACGTTCATCTGTAAGATTAAAGCAAAGAAACCAGCTGTGATCTACATGTCACACCTGGCATGTGTGGACCTGCTCTTCACTCTGCTGCT
>JAZGTI010010791.1:0-17304 GCA_036877585.1 Botia kubotai | reverse complement strand
CATTGTGCTAGCAACCACTCAGAATGCCTTAGCAAGCCCAAGTGACCCCCATCATCTTCCTGTGCATCTCTGAGGTGCTGATGCGATTGCGGCTGCATGTCAATGAAATGCATGATGATGTCACTGCATGCATGCACAACAAGTAACTTTCCAGAGTCTCGGACACAGTTTTCTGCGTTATTGATTTCGGTGTAAATGCATTAATTCCGCCTCTGTTCATGGCATGACTCAGACAAATCAAATTCAAACGACGGCTTTAGGCGAGATGATGAAGACAGTGATGTTGTGAGATGCGGTACACGAGGTACTAATCTGTTTTTACTTCTTTTTTTGGCAAGGGTTGTATAATACAATCTATTTTAGACTCTGTTATTACGGTTCTGTTGAGCGCTGCTGACAGCGGTAAATACTGTAAGTTTCCCAAATGTTTCTTCCTCAAAATAACTAAAAATAATAATTCACGGATTGGTAAAGGAACTACAATCTTGAATCCCGATAGACTGTAAAACTACAGCACATTAACACAGTACTGAATAATGAACATCTTTATACACCTATTTATGGTATGTACTCAAATAATACCACAGAATTACCATAGAACCATGATCAAAATAACATGGTCATACCCTGGAACTCTTTTCTAAGTGGAACAGTGAACAAAATGTGTCTTATGAGCTATAACAGATAATCAACATCAGACCTACACTGCCTGACACACATGCACACACACTGAGTTTTCATGTTAAATGGAGACTTTCCGTAGACATCATGTTTTTTATACTGTACAAACTGTATTTTCTGTATATTCTATCCCCCTACAGTAACCCCACCCTAAACCAAACCCTCACAGATCTGCTATTTTAGATTCACGAAAAAATGATTTATAAACTTGTTTCCTCATGGGGACCTAAAAATGTTCCCACAAGGTTAAAATTTTCAGGTGTTCATTGTGGGGACATGTGGTTCCCACAAACAGGACAGACACACACACGGCTCCAGAGACCTGGGCTCTGATTACAAATGACGGAGTTGATGGAGTATCTGCTTATTCCAGACACGAGATAGGAAATAGATAATCTCACACTGCTGGTAATGACTGACACGTGTTTCTGCTTCATAACGCTGAGCTGATGAACTTAGATCTTTGATGAACCTTCATGAAGATTCATTAGTCTTTAAAGGACATGATGTCACAAGATATTTCTCGAGGGAAACACATGGTGACGGAGGCAGATGTGTGTAAGTGGGAAACAGGGGCACTGGGCGTCTTTTAAACAAAAAACAAACACACAGATCCAAGATCAGTCAGGATTTCCTTGCTCAAAGTTACACCCGTCTTGTATTCATACAGGTTTCCCCTCAGCAGGGGAAGACAGGAAACTCCAGGTATTACAGTTCAAGAACTCTCCATTAATTTCCTCTGGTTCACTACCAGTGTCCCAGCTAACAGGAAACATTCTCAGAACGTTGGCGAAACGTTTTCTAAAAGCTCTCTTAAAGTTATAAAAGAAACTCTTGCAGTAACGTTAGTAGAATGTTATCAACGTTTAATATTATACATGGCAAAATGTTGTTGTTAGTGGAACGTTTTAAAAAGTTACGATTTTAATAATGTTCTTAAAACCCAAGCAATAACGTTAATACAATGTCTAAAAAATAGATGTTTTAAATGTTCCAACAACAGTCAAATTAACATTTTTAGCGTTTGTGTTACTTAATGGAAACGTTAGGGAAACGTCCTTACAACCTAAAGTTGTTCGCTGGGATAACACTGTCTGTTTCCACTGTGGTGAGAGGGGCCCGGGCCCTCACTGAAGGTGTCCACTGTTCTACTGTATGAGCTCCTCATGTCAAGCACTGAGTAACAGTATGAAGATATTCAACAAACATCTGTGGCTTTTCTCTGACTCACAGATGCATTTTCCCTCTTTTATAATAAACGATGATTTCCGCACCTCATTTCTTCCTTCGGAGGGTGGAAAGATATTCTGGAGTAGGAGCTGAAAACCAGACAGCTACATTAAACACTGTAAAATGTCATCGAAACTCTTGTGGAATTCTTAAAACGTCTGCAAAAATATAAAGCAAAACTAAACCATCTTGTGGGATAAAATAATAAGGACAGAACTTTCACTGTTGTACAGAATCGCTAACTACTAACTAGCTTGTCTTTATTTCAACAGGAGTGGTGATTAAAAACATCAACGCTGGTAAAGATGAGAACAAGACGGCTTTTGTTCGCCCGTCGAAAAGGTCTGAATAACAAGATCAAAACTGGAGAACAAGGGCAGGAGAGAAATCCTGAGTCCTCAGATTCCTGACGTTCTTCTGATACCCACGGCTGATTCCAGGATCAGATTCAGGTTCATTCTGCGGTGTGAAAAACGAATCTGGTGCCGGTGAACAGATGAGGCATTGTGGAGAGACCAGCTGTTCTGTCATCTCTCTTTCCAGCTCTCCGTTCTAAAGCTTCAGTCTTCTGCTGTCCAGCGCTCATGTGTCTTTTCATCTGTTCTGTACCTACTGTTTAAAATTCAGATCTACAGCTCTGAGTCCACACCGAATATCTGAGATTCGAAACTCTGAACATGATACTTCAAAAAAACAAACGTTAAAAAATCTTTTAGCGAATTATAATAACATGCTCCGCCCCTAAAATGACTATCTTCAAGACCGCACCTTCACGATCCAATCAAACCCTGATGCTTACAATCAAGCCCCGCCTTACACTGTTCATTTTTCATTGTGATTCTGAAATGCATCCCTAGATCAAAGTTACGCGTTCTCATTTACTTCAACAGCCAAGTTTCAGGAACAAATGACACTTGTAAACAGAGTGAAAGTGTGAATAAAAACAGTCAGTGTTGAATCCAGAGAAAGTGACTTTGAGAATAAAGATTAAGGACATTATTTACACACACACACACGGGTCAAACTATCCAAGATTCACACCAATATGCTGTGTGAGGAAAATGCTGAATGGAAAGAGAGATTAGAGAGATAGAGAGATAGAAAGAGAGAGAGATAGAAAGAGAGAGAGACAGGCTGTGCTGGCGGAAGGCGCTGCTGCTACCCACATGGAATGCTAATGTTTCTGTCGGTGGGTGAGAACCTATTTTGAGAGCAGACCTGGTGTGTATCAGTATGAATCACTCTTACAGCACACAACACTGAACCTGCAGGCCATTAAAACCACTACAAACCACACAGCATTGATTATTCATAAAAGAGTTTGCTGTTATATACTGTTTAAGAATATACGTGCAAGTCTCTTCGATGCGATTCGTAGAGTATTCGTGATCTCTGGTATTACGTCACAGTCTGGTCACATGACACATGTCGGACACAAGCTGTATTTACGTCATGTTGAACTCTGATGATCGCAATTAATGCAGTGACTAATTATTTTGACGTCACCGGTACGAACGACGCAAACGTGTCAATTTCAACATTACGCGCAAAATTTGATCCATAAATTAAATATAGGTCTGCGATGTAAGAGGCCAGAACAGAAGGCGTTCCACTTGCATAATGTGACATTTTATCCAGCAGATTTTGATTGGGTCGTAGATGTTAGTCTGTGCAGTTATTGGTTGATTTTATGTTCCTCTGCCAAATTAGCTTCAGTCAGATCAACAGAAAAGTCGTCCTTTCAGACCTGGAGAAAGTTATTTTTTGTAAAATAACACTGTCAGAACAAAGGTTTTGCTTTTGGGTACAGATTTGTTCCCAATATACAGTTAAGTAAACACACACTCTTTCTATTTTGACAGTCAACTGGGCTGTGTAGACATACTCTCTTCTTCCTAGACTTAAAAAACATTTTTATATTATTGCCCTCGTCTTGCCAGTCATTCTCTTCCAAGACAGCTTGTACTCAGATGTTTACTTCCTCCCGAGATCTTCCTACTTGCATCATCTTCCTCTCACTTCAACACCCGGCACGCCACTCAAACGCAAGCCATATCCCCACCTCGCTCTCCTGGTGAACTTTTTATCGGATATGTAGTTGAGATCATAAAATTATTGAAGTCATTCCGATTCATGAGGCATTCCGGTCCTTCCTCTCTCTCCTGATTGTTTTTCTAACCCCGTGATCCCAGTCTCACCCTGATTTGCGTGAGGGAGAGGAAATATAGCTCTGGAATTTTAATTTCCTGCATGGGTGCAGACACATGAACATTCCGTATGTTCCACTGTAGCTGATGCTGTCGCGTCAATTTTAGAAGCGTGAAAATCTTCAGAATCTGTTGGAAATTGGTACAGATAAAACAATAGCTGCTTATCTGAGTTTAATCTGTAGGTATGTGACTGGCTGTTACAGTCGTACGGGCAACTGAAATGTTTTTTTTTCGTAGGAATGCAGATGTGAATTGGAAGTTCACATTTTTAAAGGAAATACTAGTGTTGCTAGGGTGTTGCCAGGGCATTGCTAGTGTAGGTGGTTGCTAATTGGCCTAAATCAAGGAATGTGCAGGGCTGTTTACAAAATCAAACAAACTAGAAAAACTAATACACATTGATCTGTTGTATAGTCTAATAGGTTTAGTAATAACAGTACAGACAGATAGACAGACGGACAGAGAGACAGATAAATTGGCAAAAGTAAAATGGGCTACAGAATTTCATTTGTTCACAGGATTGGCGCTGCAATGCTTCGGCAGTTGTACGACTAAACAAATCGTTTTTATTGCTCTATCCTGTGTGTTTCACCTTTATCATCACAGACAATCTGTTTTTCTCGCAGCCTAGAATGAGAACATGAAATTGTTCCTGTTGTGAGGTCTAACTACTCACACACACACACACTTTGACAGCCTAGCTATGTTCGTCTGAAGTGGGCCTTGCAGAACAAGTAAACAGAAAAGACAAGGTGAGAATTTTAAAACAGAGGCGACCAAGGCAGATAAATGCACTTGTTTGTGTCTTCTGTCCCGCTAACCCAGACTAAACATCTTGTGAGCTCTGTCTCCCTTATTGTGCTCCAAGAATCTCCGTCACTTCCTGTTTCACACACAGCGCTCCTGACCTACTTACAGCTCAACTCACTTTCATGTCATGGAGGCAGGAAGGAAGTCAGTGAGGACATCCACAGCGAGGCAGTGGAAGTGTCGTCTCACGTGAGGAAAACTGCAGTGACCTCTGAAAGATGAAATCCCTCACTGCATGTCAGCTATACAAACAGCAGCGCCCGGCAACCGACCCCCACCTCCCCGGCAACGGGATGGGGAGTGATTTAACAGAAGTGTGGGGGTTGCCTCTTCACGGCTGCCCCAGCTAACATGCAACGTTCCAAGAATGTTGGCTGACGTTCTCTAAAAATTCTAAGTTACCGAAAAAGTTCTTGCAATAATGTTAGTAGAACTTTTTTATTGTTATCCATCAAATATCAAAAAGTTATTAGGATGTAAGTGGAACGTTTAAAAAAGTTACAGGATTAAAATGTTTTAAAGAGTTAAGTTAACAGTGCAATACTTTAATAAGCAGAAGTATTGAATAAACTGTGTAAGAATCTGTCTAAAATGACTTATCTTAGGAGGCAGCACAATTAAGACGGCTGCCCCTTTGGGACAGCCTTCGTGCCCTAAGATGTCACCTACATAGACAACTCACTAGGTTTTGGAACAGCAATGATGATGAGAGAGAGAGAGATTAAATGTGTAAAGAGGCAATAAATGGAGCGAGAGCTGGTGGAGGAGGGACAGATGGAGGGCAGTGAGATGAGGCAGAGAGGAAAGATACAGTGGGGTGTTTTTTTAATACTGACACAGCTGAACTGGTGACTGTGACTGTTGTAGGATTTATAGCCGCTTGCTCCGCCCACTTCATATATTCTAAGCGAATCATACTTTTTCACAGAGCGGATGACACGCCCCCTAACTCAGATCATACAGCAGAGCCAAAGTCTGATATATGCAACAGCTTTTCCTTACCTACAAACAGCCACGTTTACTTGACTTTCAGTCTTTTTATCCAAAGCAACATCATATAAGCAAATTAGACAGGAAGACACAGAATTCTGACTCATATGTAAAGCAAACCCACTAGTGTGTTTTGTTTTTACATGCTATTAATGGCCGAGTAAATCTGAAATCAGACCAAACCAAGATAACAGAACTCACATTATGATACGGTTCAGATTATTATGACACAAAATAATGCAACAAAAATGGCACACACACATTTTGGGAGCATCTGTAAAGCCAGATCAGACAACAGCTTTTAGAATCTGAATCGAAAACCAGATCAAGCTTTATTCGGATCATATACATGAATACATAAGCAATGAAAAATAAAAATTAGAAACGTAGAATTAGAAATAAAGTTAGTGTACATCAAGAAATTAAGGAATTTAAACTACATTTTAAAAAGTTTGGGAGTTTAGAGACATATGCTGCCTGTTTTTAGTGTACATTGCGACCGATGTAAGCCTCTTTACGTACCATCATGGTTGGGGTTCCCCAGAGTCCACGGCTCGTCTGAATCAAAATGTGTGTCTCCTCCGATTCCCGGCCCAGGAAAGTACGCATGCGCAAGAAACCCTCCTTCTCCATCGAAAGGGGAGCTGTCGCCATGGAAACCTGAGGCGAATATAATGGTAATATCCACGTCCTTCTTGTTGCGCTCCAGGTCGCTGTAGGGCACGGCCTCGAACCGCAGCGGCGTGACGTTCTGCCACACATCGAACGCCCGGCGGATGGCCTTGTGCGTCTCCTCCGCGCCCACTTTAGGCGTGACGTTTTTTATGCTGTAAAAACATAAACGACGGCAGTCAGAAGGACAATAAAGCTCTAGCATGTTTCTAGGTTATGACAGATGGCGCGTCTCAATCGACACAACACTTAATAGCTGCTCATTTCCAGTGAACTTCAGACTCGCGCTGTCAAACGTCACAACTTTTTACACAGAACAGACAGGATGGATATTTTTCTGAAATGTTTATGCTGTTTAAAGGTAAGGTGGGCAAGTTCAGAGAGGACAGAAACAGCAAGCTGACTTTGAAAGCACACGATCCTGAGGTCAATTTCTGAAGTTACTTCCCATGAAGGTACTTTTCATCACGCATGACACACTGTGTTAATGTCGGAACCGTTCCATCAACGGACGAGCAGCTGTTCTCTCAGATGTGCTGAGGAATTTAAACGCCATTGAAGCTAAAAACATTTAGAAGAAATAATATCTCATTGAAACCTAACCCCCTCCCCCTCTCTCTCTCTCTCTCTCTCTGTCCAGCTGGTGTGTGTGATGTGGTTTGGGTATCACAGCAGACAGTTGTTCTGTCTATTTCCTGCAAACTATCAATTCAACATCTGGCTTCCACTCTTCATGTACTTGTCATTTCAGTCTCAGTTGTAGCACCAGAAACCATAATCCTGTCTTTGAACTTTATGACCCTTCAGATTCTTCACTTCCTCGGCTAGATTTTCAGCCCAGCTGCTGGCTAGAGTCTTCCAAACCCTTCCTGTGGTCTTTCTTACCTGCTGGATTTAACTAACTCTGTAGATGTTTCAAAATCCTAAAATAATGCACGCATTTACATTTTCACAATGTTACCCTGAAGCAACCCCAAGGTCTAAGGCCTTGGAGATTCATTCCTGGTTTTGAACGACAATCTGGCTACCGGCCCAGCTCTTTAACCTCTACATTACACCATCGCAAGTCTTCTTACGTGGAAATCGTACCCCAGTTTTCTGCAGAGGAAACCCCATACACACAGTCTTCTGCTAAAGCGAGCTCCATTAACACGGTCGTTCAAACACTGATGCATTATCTCTGCCCTCACGTTTGAAATAAACCACAGCCTCTGCCCTCTAGACACTGAATACACAACACGCGACATGTTGTATGTGCTCCTAGCTGGCATTATTAAAACCCTACCAGTTATGTGAATGAGTGTGTGTGTGTGTGTGTGTGTATCAATGGTTACGAGAACACAGGCTGCTTTGAGACCAGGTAATTAGCAACACCCAACAGCTCAGAACAAAACACACACACACACACACACACACACACAGAGTGAGGTTATGTGTGGTTGGTACAGCATGAGAGGAGGAGAAGGTACTCCAGTGTGGTCACATGGTATAACCCCGGGTTGGGGGAAGGTAAAGGGTCGAACAGTCAGGATCATGACAGAGATGAGGAAAACAACTGCCTACCCATCTGCTCAGCCTGACTACACACACACACACACACACATTTACGTATCTATCTAAATAGGGACATTCAATAGACGTCTGTTGTTTTTATACACAGCTAGTTATGAACACTATAACCTAACCCTAACCCACACTATGAGCGAAATATGAGAACCACCGAAAGGCTTTGCTCAGATTTGTCAGGTTTTGCTGACTTTTGGGTACAGATTTGTCCCCAATATATGGTGAAGTAAACACACACACACACACACACACACACACCAGGCTACATTCCATTACATAATCATAATCTCTCTCTCTCTCTCTCTCTCAGTACACTGTTTTTAATATCAAATAATATAGTCTTTGCGGCCACTGTTAAATTATTGAATAAGAACGTTATTCAAACTTTTTTTTAATTGTGTAACTTTTAAAAAATGTTCCACTAACAACTTAAGAATAACGTTTTTGATACGCATGTTATATAGCATTAAAACAGTTCTACTGCAAGAACGTTTTTTGATCACGTTTAAAAGAGAGAACTTTAAAAGAACGCTTGTTCTAAGAACGTTCCCTGTTAGCTGGGTAATACATGTCCGACAACTTTATTGTAGAGGTATAGTAAAAGACACAAAAGAGAGAGAGAGAGAGAGAGAGAGAGGTGATGATGAGAAGTGTTGAGGGAGTGATTCGGGAGGGGTGAACAGATCAGAATAATGAACACTGAGGTGAGACTGAAGAATCTGCCGGTAATGATATCAGTTCTGCTGCCAGCACTGAACATCATTTACTTAATCACCATTTCTGTCTCGTTTCACCAAAAATGAAGTTTTACTAGAGAAGGAAAATTCTGTCAATATTAAGACTTGCTTTCACAGGACACATCTTGAAAAAGTGCATGTGTAAGCCTCATTCAATTCTGTTTACACACACACACACAAACTATTTGCCAATAGAATAAGACAAATAGACTTAATTCATGTTTTATTCTATAAAAAAGGCCTAATACCGTACATAATTTTGCTTGTTTGCCAAATAAGTTGGTCTCTCTCTCTCACACACACACACCTAGCAACACACACACACACACAAATCCACTATAGGAAAATGCAATGTCTTGTGGCTTACCTGTATGTTATATGTTTATGTTGCCACTTTTGCCCTGTGAGGGCGTAGCGTCTTTTTCGGACGCTAAATTTGGAGGCACCACCGAACTGGTCAGGCACCCCACAGCGCGGCTTCTTCATCCAGCTGAGAGAGACAAACAGACTCATTAATACTGCGTCACACTCACAACACCCAGCACATCCACACACCAAACATTCCCTCATTCCTTCATTATCACTGGATTCTGGAATCTCACATTCCGTGAGGTTTATTGACATTAGGTCAACCTCAGAAATTATTTATTTTTGAGGTATAATTAGGTTGACTTTTATATTTACTTTTCCTAAGTAACCGATTATAAACCTCCATTAATTAAACTGCAAGAGATTTTATGTGCCACAGAAAATGTAAAAGCCACGACAAGCTTCTTTAATAATGACCACAGATGAACATCTTTAAAAAATCTTTATAATCGGCAATTTCGCCTTCCAGTAAAAATAATCTAATACAATAAACATTCAAAAACAAGAGTTCAGCAAAACTGAGTTTGATATTAAGACTTATGTTTCACACCCAATGGGCAAATGGTTTTTCTCTTGTTTAAACAAAATAAAAATACACTGAATTACATTTATGCTTAAAACAAGAACAATCTGCCAATAGGTTACAAAAAGTAAACATAATTCAAAATATATCCTCGGAAAACAAGTCTTAATAACTTATGCAGTTTTGCTTTTTGAGAAAAGGCGTCTTATTTTACGGGCGTTTCAATATTTTTACTGCTAAAAAGACTTAAGTACTTTATATCTGTATCAGTTTTAATGTGTGATAACACGGGCTGTGTGTGTGTCTGTGTGTGTGTGTGTGTGTGTATAAGACACAGTGTGTATTAGATCTAAGCTTTGATTATCCTTAAAAAATACTGCAGATGTACACAGTGATGCAACCAGACGGCAACATCGCAATGTTTACATGGTACTGCAACGTACTTGTTAAAGATAAACACATTAGAATTAGCGTCATGTTAATATCTAAACGTGGTAAGACCTCAACTCACCCTGACTTCATTCATCTTTAACTACAGTTCATACAGAGACAACAGAGGAGAAAGGGAGAGAGAGAGAGAGCAAAGAACAAACCACAAGAGAAGAAACGGCCTCACCTTATGGTGTTTTCACTATGCCGAAGCAAAAAAGGGAAAACAAGAAGAGCAAATCAGTTCAGTTATGATGTAAACGATTCTGGTGGCCAGATGTGCTGACGCGCTAAACATCTTATTTAGTATGCAGGGGACATAGCAGATTTTCACTTGGCATACTTTAGCATACTGTGTTTATATGAATCGGTGCCCAGCGTTTCGCACTTAACATATACACCTGCTGCTGATGACGTCACAGCTCATGACAGTCACCAGGATTGTGGGATTGTGCCATCAGCCAATCAGCGATGTCAATGTGTCATGATGTCATTTCCTGAGGCTCCAGAGTGATTAGTCACATTGTGCTTACAGATCGGGTGATTGGCTCTACAGTCTGTATCCTAAACTGAGTGTACACGAGGAAACTGATCTGGGGTCATTCACCAGCTTAACATCCACCGTGCAGGTGTATAGAAATGCCTTTCACCATTACAGACCTTCTGATCTCAGGTCAGTAAATGTGGCAGTGTGTGACTGTGTGACTTTCTGCAGGGAGGGTGTTTAAGTGTGTGTGATACTCACTCAATAGTGTTCGTATCTAGTGCACCAGTGACATTAAGGCCGTAGAGACGCTGCATGGCAGCGATAGCAGACTGCATGGTCTGATCTGACCGCAGGACGGACATTCTGGGGTCTGTGGGGGGGAGGTAGCCGTACCTCTGCAGCCAAGCCTGAGAGAGAGAGAGGACGAGAGACAGAAAGAGAGATTATTATAAACTTACCAGTGCAAATCTGAGTAAGCTAGGGAGACTGTTTTAAACACTGATCTATTATGTACTTGCTCAATAACTGATTTTCGTTCATTTTTAACCCAGAAAAGTTACAGATTGCCGCTTTAATTGTCAAGGAGAGACGTGCCATTATTTTTGTTTTTAAAAGTGACCTAACCTTTGATTGGCTGGCCCTTAATCATAACCCAGAGTCATGAAATGACAGATCTGCATCGTTTCTGCAGACCAGCATACCAGACTTGTTGACTGATCTCATCTGGCAAACAAGCAACTGCCCAGACCACCTTAGCAACCACATTGCGACATGCTAAAACACTCACAACACCATGGCAACCACATAGCAACACCCTGGCAACCACCCAGAACACCCCAGCATAATGATGTTACCTTTTGCAACAAATCTGCAAACGCTTAGCAATAAAAACGTACAGTTATTCCTCATGCTCGTGAAGCACGTGAAAGTCGATGTGAAACTGAGAGAAAAACAACAGAGATCGGCTGGTTAAAGGTCCACGCGTAATACAGATAAAATGATTTTCTCTTAGCGGGGCTAAAATAAGTCATACTGACAGATTCTTGTAGAAACACTGGCGCTGTTTCTCCCATTAGCCGATTAAAAAGAACGCTGAGTTTGTATTGAAGTGGTTTTCTCATTGTTGCCTGAGAGAATCTACACAAACTGCTTATACAAATCCAGTTCTGTTCCATCTGCTGCCTCCAGCCAACAACCAAATGCATCACAACATTCATCATGACACTGTGTACAAGTGTGTGTGTCTGTGTGTGTGGGTGTGTGTGAATCATCACCTCTCTCTCTCTCTCTCTCTCTCTCTCTCTCTCTCAGATGAAGCTGGGATCTCTCCTCCAGCTACAACACTGGCCCCCTCCTTAAGGGGCCTTTTTTAAAGCCACAGTGGGTGTGTAATCAGTGGCCACTATAAAACTGCCCTCCTCTGGACCACAAACAGGTTTCGTTAGTTTATCTAATGAAAACTGTCGAGAAATATCTGTATCATATTTCAACCCATAATCAGAAGGAAGAAGCGGGAAAGCAGAAAGCTCACAATTTTAGGTTGTAAGAACGTTTCACTAACATTAAGTAACGGAACCTTAAAAAAGTTATTTTGAATGTTCTGGGAACGTTTCGAATGTCCAGTCTTTTAGCCACTGTATTAACGTTACTGCTTGTTTATAAAAATGTTACTCAAACGTTTGTTTTAGTCTGTAATATTTCTCAAATAGTACTTAACTTAACTTAACGTTTTTGATATATATATGAGATGTAATGTTAAAGATGTTAATCGCTAATGTCTACAAATGTTACTGCAAGAATGTTTTTTGATAAATTTAAGGGAACTTTTAGATAACATCAAGCCAACGTTCTGAGAATGTTCCCTGTTAGCTGGGATTGTGCACAAAGATTTCAGTTGAAACTGATCATTTAGCGTGACGCATCACAATCAGAACACATCTGGCGTTTAATATGGGCGGGGCTATTTAGTGCAACGCCACAGAAATCACAACTCCGCGACCATGAAACGTCCCAGCACTCCACATGGTCGTGTCTGGTTTACACGAGCAGACGAATGCATTTCTGTTGCTCGCTTCATCACAGCACACCTGGTTAAATGTAACTCTAACCCTGAAACCAGCCTTAAAATCTGATTTAGTTGAGCAGAAATGTTGTTCCAGGACCAACAAAGATATCGAAGGAACATGTTTCTACTCAGATAACTACGTTAAGCAGCGTACAGCATAAGCATGTACTAATATCAAAGAGCACTGCGTCTAGATGAAAGTGCACAGCTGTTTTGTGTTATTTACTGGAACTAGCTTTCCTGTAGCTCAGTGGTTAGAGCAAGGCGTTAACAACGCCAAGGTCATGGGTTCGATCCCAGGGACTGCACAGAATCAATGTATAGTATAATGCAATGTAAGTCGCTTAAGTGTCTGCCAAATGCATAAATGTAAATACTGAATATTTAGCAGATGTGTGCTGTGGTGTATATTAAAATGAACAATTTGCTTCCTCAAAACGTTTGCTAATATCTAAAAGTTCTCTCAAAATGATCAAAAACGTTCTTGCAGTAACATTAGTAAAACTTTTGTGACGTTTTATAGCATATTTATCGAAAATGTTTTAGTTTTAGTTAAGTTTTAGTTTTAGTTGATTAATAGAAACATGGAAATGTTCTTGCAACCTAAAATTGCTCGCTGTTTTTTCAGCTAAACAGTGATGTTATCATAGCTGTTTTCTGCTGCACAGTAATCATTGGCCCAGGCATTTGGCATCGAGTCCTACTCAAAAGAATAAATACTGTAACTTCATTTGACATTGAAGCTGGATTCAGGGGGACCTCTGGTAGTTCAGGTTCACAAACAAGTGCGATGAAGAGTCTTGTAATGATCAGATCTGATCAGCGAGAGGAAACAGAACAACAGCAATAAATAATTGCGTTTTTGTGGGTGGCAAGGTTGGTGTTATTTCATTGCACAACTCTCTAGTTGACACAACTCTACGCATCTATTGCTGCCCGGCGCCTACACCCAAGGTTTCATACTCCTCTATTTGTTTAGAGTGCTGAGGGACAGTTTTCCAGAAAAAAGGATGATAAACTATTTTGAAGCTTTGTTTCAAAACCCCAAAGGTTGAGAAAGACCTCAGATCTTGGCAAAGCCCGTTAACGAAAACAAACACAATCAACTTCAGCTCAAGCTGTGGGCGGGATGGTGTGGTGGTAGCTGGAGGGTTTCTGGTTTGATTCCCACAAAGGCTGAATGTAGTTTTTTTCTTGGCTCATATCAATGCATACGGTCCAGGTGAAGGCAGCACGGTTGACATTTCAAAGGGGAAGCAAGTCATTGTTATAATGAAAGATTACGAAAACAAACCATTTTTCTTAGGAAAAAAGAAGTGCACCGACAAATCGCGCACAATAATACTAGAAATATAAATTAAGCAAACAATATCAATTTTAAAAAAAGTCTCTTCACATTCTGATAGCAATCACTAAGAAACGTGACCTAAATATATTTATACATTTATATATCTTCTGTGGAAGGCGCAGGACCATAAAACGCTCGTCCAATCATTGCATTCGGACCGGTGTCCTCTTGGCCTGTCAAACTGCGTGTGAGTTTATGTGTCGGAGGAGGCGTGGCTTTGGAGAGCGCTCTGAAGGGAGGGCGGGATCTTAGCTAGCTTGCAATTGCTAGTCTCTCCGAAACTTCCTACCTTATCTTTAAAAATTATTTAAACATCAACACAGAGAATCTGCTGGGCTAAAGTCAGTGATTTATAGAGAGACGAACAACTTGACAGTTACATAAACGATAGCATTGGGGAGGAGCTTTGTTCACCTGTCCTACGATTCTGTGCGGTTCTCTGGTCCCTGAATCTGAGATTTTAGAGCGTATGAGCAAGTACTTAGACTCTGTCCACATTTACTCTCTCATTTCTGTGTGTCACACCACATATAAATACATCACTGAAATCCACTCATTCCAAATAACTGCTTTTGTGTCACAGAAAGAAAGCCACATGAGTTTCAAAAGAACTGAGGGGCAAGTCCATTGTGACAGAATTGGGGTTATATTTGGGGGAATTATCTTTATTTATTCCGTCAGTTTTCCTGTGACACACGCCTCCTCTTATCTGCCCGTGTTAGACAGCTGAGGTACCCACAGCAGGTGTGTCAATCACTTCATAAGAGATCAGCGCTACACATTCAGTACAGTGAAGGGTGAAGGGTTTCTTTTGAGCTATGGCTTACTTTTGGATAAGGGAAGGTGTTTGACTTATTTATATATACTGTACATGCTTAATAAAGTTTATAAATTCACTGTGTCTTTAAGACAAGGCAGCAGGAAAGGTTTATTGGGGGCTGAACTTTCCTCAGGGGACCTCCAGAGGGGGAGAGAGTTCTCTGAGGTGGTTCCAAGTAAAGATCACTTGATGAACTACTGAAGCCATTATAAACCACAACCAGGATGTAGTATGTTGCCTGTGTAGATAAGGAATGAGCACCCCAAGAACTCGAACTTTTGAGACGATTTTGTAGCAATAAATTAACATTTATTAACCTCAAAAATGTTGTTTTCATAAACTTTTTTATTACATTTTTTATACAGCAGCTTTGAGGCAATTTGAGGTTAAACGTCTTAAAATCCTATGAGGGTTTAAACCTACAACTTTTAAGTTGAAGCCCAGCTCTTAAATCATGAAATATCATCAATAATAATGATAATTATTAAATGTAAATAATTAGACGGCACTTTCTGGAACGTGACGGCACTTTTTCATCAAACATGGAACGTGATCTTGGCATACTACTCTTTCAAACGTTTATCGTTGCATACTGCATTCACATACTTCAAAAAATAGTACACAGTATATACTGCTCAGTGTTTAAAGCTGAAGTTTTTGTGGTCCAAAACAAACAAAAATCAGTTGAGCAAGTACATGACAGATCAGTGTTTAACACCGACTCACAGCTGTATTTATAATAATGATTCATAAGTTGAGCTGTCGGGTCTGATTTTCCAGGAAATGTCAGTCTGTAATAAATAAACAGTCACCTGCAATTTTATGTTTCAAACAGAGATGGCGGTAGAGAGGTGGAAGTTACAGACTGTAATTAGTGAGCCGGGTCTTTCTTCTGAATGTATACAGTGTTTAGCTGTGAAAAGGTCACTCAGCATCACACCTGATATAACAGAGAGACCTGACGCCATACATGCTCTGATCTCCACCAATGAACTTTCAGAGCTGATGTGCCGCTCATGGAAGACCAGCTTATCAGCCAAACGAGGCCTAATTAGCCCCACAGAAACATCAAAGCTTAACCCTAAAGGCCAGCGAAACACTTCATTAGCTCCGAAACACCCTCAGAGAGAGGACGGGACCATGGCAACACCTACAGACCTGCTGCTCTCTACACAACAGCCAAACAAGCGTCTGCCGGCTAATATTCCACATTATCTTTGGGTTCCCAGCATGCAATTTAAATCATCATACAGGTTTTCATTAGACAACCCAAACTAATGTTTCCATTCACTAAAACATGTATATATAGTAAGGCACCTGCGTTACCGCCCTGCATTAGTTAATGATGAAACAGGCGTGTGTTCTGGATGAAGGCACCTTCAAAACCAGCTGTTTTCAGACTGCCTTCAAAAGCACCATAATGTCTTAAGTTATAATAAAACAAATTTAAGCTGCTTTAGACATCACCAAAGGTTTAACGCCTAAAATATTAGTTCACATTACAAATGATGAAAATCGTAAGTTAAAAATGTTGAAAAAATGCACATTTATAAATTTACATCAGGCTAAAATTGTTATTCTTTCAACTGACTGTCAAACCACACGCACAGGATTGTGGGATATCGTAGGCAGTACAACTGTGCGGCTTTCAAAACGCAACAAAGACATTCTAGTAGACAAGCTGAATTTCAGATGTGCCTTGATCTATTCCTGCTTTTGTATACAGATTCTGAAGGCGACATTTTTCAGCTTTGACAGTAACAGTTTTGCTATCACGGCGCGTGTACTCAAAGCACACAGTGTAGCTTAAACTAAAAACAGACCTTTCACACTGTGGCGATAACTGCTGTCTCTTTAACAGTAGCTTACTGTAGCTATGACACCAGACACATGGGATCTGTCGCGTCATACGCTTAAGTGAGTGTAAGTGTGTGGGCGAGGGCAAGCTCTCCCTGGTATTCATTTCCACACGCACTAAATTATTCATCCAGACACATACCCAACCGTCACCCGCGCATGGGGTCTCCATGACGACCTCCTCCTTTTAATGCGCTTCGTCAACTGCTGCCGACTGGTTTGGTCAAATGTCAGAGAATGTCAAAGTTCTTAAACGGATCTCGCATGCTTTTAACCTCTCGGGCCAATTGCAGACAAAACACTTTTCTCTCATTTGCAGATCCTTTCCTCCAGAGAGAGCTTTGTGTCTGTTCAGAATGAAATTACGCCACCAAGAAACACGGTAATTACAAAAAACTGACACGTGAAATGCCTGGATGCATTACGGTAACTAGAATTTCGTAGAGAAATGTGATTACCCAGCAAACAGGTGACGTTGTACGAATGTTGGGTTAACAATGTTATCAAAAA
>JAZGTI010010790.1:1574-17305 GCA_036877585.1 Botia kubotai | reverse complement strand
AATGTTTTTGATATATATGATGCATAAGGTTAAAAAAGTTCTACAAACATTACTGCTAGAACGTTTTCAATTACTTGGAGAGAACTTTGTTTCCTGTTAGCTGGTTGCTTGTTATTTTAAACTATCAGTCAAAACAAATCAGGCAAAACGCTGGTCATCTATCACTACCGGTCTTACACAAATAATAACAAACATCTTTTCTGGTATCACACATATGTCACTTGAATCTGTTTTTAATAAAGTCTTAGATAAGACTCAACAGTCTTGACTACAAAGGCATGTTATGCTAGAAGATTGTGAGGTTTTGAGGAAGAAGCACAACATCTGGCATGTGTCTGCTGGCTGGGTGCAGTTCATTTCCTTTCAACAGGTCTGTGCATCTCTGCGCGCATGAGGGCATTTGTGGGCAGGTGTGCGGTTGCATTGGTTTGGGGACTTCTGCGTCTTGTGCTGTGTGCTGGAGGCTTTTATGAGCAGAGCCGAACTGAGTCTGTAAACTCCAGATAACGTGGATTTGTCAACCTGCCCCTGTGTGTCTCTCAGGTGCTGGACTCGGTTTGTTGCCATTTTCCGTTAGTCCGGTAACACCCACTGCTAGTACTAACTGTGATACAGGTACTCACTCATCTACTGGTTATCTTTATCTGTCTCTCACTGCATTTATGAGAGTGTGGAAATACTGTAGGTGTGTTTAGAATACAGTATTTTACACTTATGGTATATCTTTCAGTCTTGCCATTGTTTTCTTTTAGTTTGACGGAACTGATTGATTATGTGAGTGAAACATTAACATTTGACTATTTTCGCTGTCTCTGTTTTACTGGATACAACCTTCCTGATGATGTTGCGTACACACACACACACACACACACACACACATTTACTTGTTTATCTAAATAAGGAATTATTTCTATAGAGTTCTATTGTTTTCATACACCGCTAGTTAAAAACACTTAACCCCTAACCTACACCCTGACCCTTACAGACAACTTTCAGCTTTTTTACAGTTTAACCAAAAGCTTTATTACTATTTTTTAGTGTGTTTTTAGAAATGAGGACATCCCCAAAAGGAGGTTTTGCTCAGATTTTGATTAACCTTCACAAAGCTTTTCCGTACAAGACAGTATGACTCCAAAAACACCATAAAAATAGTTTAAATGACCTTATGATGAGCTATACTCTGTCATAAGAGGGAAAATTGACTTTTTAGCAAATACCAGCTTGTGTTCCTCAAACAGAACTATCATATGACTTCAGAAGACTTGGAATATAGTTTCAGAATACTCTTAGGGTGCTTTTATAGTCATTTGATCACTACAGCATAAACTGCCATTTACAGGAATGAGCGTGTACTGTACATTCTTCAGTATTTTTACTTTTGTGTCTCAACAAAAAACAGCAGTATTTGGGTTTGGAACAATATGTGGGTGGGTAAGTAAATAATCATTTTTGGGTCATTTTCAGGTAAACTGTCTCTTTAAAACTCATTCCTGTACCATACTATTCCTGTAAATACTCATTGCTGTACTGTTTACACACAAGGCGTGTTAAACCCTCATACAGTAAAAACATCACTGCATTCCACACACACTCATCTGCTGTCCCTCCCACCATCTTAGACACACAGCTCTAGTTTTTGATTTAGTTTTCGTTGACACCCCTGATAAATCTTTAAAACCTGTCCTCCACATGACCTGCGCCTCAAGAATCACAGTGTCAAAGCAGATAATGAGCAAAAAATGTATTACACAAATGCCCTGCCTTTTAAATAGTTAAATGCTTTTGAATTTATCATCGTTAAGCACGCTGTTTAATTACGCACGGGTGAAAAGTTCAGAACTCTATGGTGCCGCTCGATCATTGTCAGACAAATGTCACCATGGTAACTAACATGTCAATCAAGTGAGTCCCCATGGTGCAGCAATAATAGCCACTTAGCCTGCTGTGTGTTAGTGTTAAAGTGATTAATTGTGTGTGGGCACTTGGTTGACTTTTATAGCCGTGTTCACAAAGATTAAACACTACCTGACAGAACTGTCAAAACAGACCCCAGCTAGTTACATATTAAGAGTATAATCATTTTTTAACATTTTATAAACATTTTATGAACAACACAGAAAGTCATCTTTATCTTTTTTTACGTGTCTGTATTTCATTTTTAACAGCATTACATAAGATATGTTGTACATAAGATATGTACAACAGCATATTACATGTTGTAAACATATATGTTTCTAAATATAATTAAAGTCAACATGTTATCCATAATGACTTTAATACATGTTTCTGCTCTTACTGAGCATCATTCATCTGTGCATGTTGTTCCAAAGAAGAAAAATGTAATGCGCCTCCGAAATGTTCTGGAGGGTGATCGCGACCTTCTGATCGTGGACTCCTGAATACTGGAGAGTGGTACTCCACAAGTCATGGCAAACTCAAATTCAGCTCTGGATCCACTCTATAAGATCCAATTAATTAACCATCACTAAAATCAAGTCCAGTCCTACATCCCACAAGTCCATTTCTTGTTTTCTCATCTGTAATCCTAATCTGTTTGGAAATATCTCACATGATGAAAGTTAAAATGGTGATTTATGTTGACTTGTTTATGTGTAAGTCACATTGTGTGTGTGTGTGTGTGTGCGTGTGTGTGTAGGTAAGGAGGACGGTAAAACCTGCAAGAGAGTCGCCATCAGGACCACCATCAGAAAAGATGACTGCAGAAGTAACGCTCCTGTGAGTGTGGACTGTGCTCATTCGTTTTGCAGTTCTGTGCTGTCTTGTTGCGCCATGTAAAACTGGTTCTGTTCCACTCTGTGCTGTTTTAATCCGTCATACTACTTCACTGTATTGTTTATTGTTGACGTGGTGTATACTTGTGCATACTCTGTTCAGGTGACTGTTTACTCCTGTGATGGAAAGTGTCCCTCTGCCACCATCTTTAATTTCAACATTAACAGTCACGCACGTTTCTGCAAGTGCTGCCGTGAAAATGGCCTCCAGAACCGAGTCATTCCGCTGTACTGTACTCGAAACGCCACCACAGTGGACTATTACTACCAGGAGCCAATGGACTGCTCATGCCAGTGGAACTGATTCATTCCAAACGACGCACTATTGCTGTATTTGTGTCATTGATACCGTAATTTATAATGGCTTATGTTAACCAAACCTGTTTAGAAGAGAACACAGTTACAGATGGTAGATCATTAACGTGTCGAAAGATTAAATGACATGGGGAATAGTATTATTAGTTCCAATATGCCATAAATATTTTAAATACATTTATACTTTCTCTTACATACGCATATTTAGATTTTTTTAACATTATGCTTTATTTAAATGGAAACTTTTACTTCTTTTACTACTTAAATGGATACTCTGCGCTAACAAGAGACATTTTCTTATTCAATTATTTTTTTAAAGTACAGGAAGATATAAATAAGCCAGTCTTAAGTAGGTTTTTGAGAAATGTTGCCCTGTTTCTTGACAGACGCCTGTTCTAGTAACTTACTACTTGTGGCTGCTTTTCCACATCTAGGTCATCTTAGAAAACAAAACAAACCAACATTCAACATGATAAACTTGAATATCCATTTTACAGCCATAACGCGACAAAGATGCTTCCTGCAACAGCTAAACATTATAGCATTAGCCTAAAAACGTGCCTAATATACAGACATTTGCATTGAGTTACGTTACTGTAATTGTTTTTATAAAAAACATGCTCAACATGCTCTGCGCAAATTATTCATTTCATTGTGTAATTTGCCTTTGAATTTAACCATTTAACTGTTCCATTATTCAATTATAGGTATAATCTGTTATGAAGACAGAGCGGGCGTGATTTTTTCTTTGTTTTGTACTTATTTGACAGCGAAGTCAAACTTTCCCTGTAAAATGGGCAGATTATAATCAATAAAATTCTATAAAAACCATACAGAATGTTTCATGAATATGACCTATAACAGGACGTGTGTTATTCGTGCCAAAAGTTCACCTGGATGTAATGTCAGCAGTTTAATTATTGACCAGGTCAGCCCCCCCCACGACTTGATTACAGCCCTGCTGGGTTCTGTTTAACTTTCAAGACGGGTAATTAAGATGTTGATGAAGCTCATATCCTCCCTTTGTCATTCTGCTGAATCAGAATTTAATAGCAGAAGAAAATTAGAACCAACATCTAATGCCGCTCGAGAAAAATCTGTCTGGATTCTCCAGCCAGTAATGAATGTGTTGAGTATATAGGTGTACGTAGCTCAGTTGGTGGCGCATTGCGCTAGCAACGCAAAGGTTGTGGGTTCGATTTCCAGGGAGCACATGCACATACGAAAATGTTTCGAAAATGAAAATGAAGTCGCTTTGAATAAAAGTGTCTGCCAAATATGTATATGTAGGTATAAGGACATGGATAATAATAATATGCGCATTATTGCAATATATGCATGACGCAATATAGCTCTAAAGTGACATTCAAATAGTTACGATGACATGTGAAATATAAACTTGAATTGATATACATGAACTTGTGAAATGTTAGATATTGTTATTTTAGTGTTTGATGTATTCACGAACACGTTTATGAAAGTGTGCGTGATCTACTGTAGCCTAGCGCATGTTGGAGTCTGGTGTTTGCGTTGCGCTGCGGGAATTCCTTGCGTCTGTTTTATTCTCTTCCCTTATAACCGCAACTGCTCCGCTGACCCTCCCACGTGTGCCTCTGTTGTCAAGACAACCTCCTGCTTTCAACAAAATTGGAATGAAAGACAAAATAGGCGAGAACAGAACTGCAGTGAACAAACTATCTGCTCTGACTGAATGAGACTCCGAGATTTTAGGAGGTGCGGTTAAGTGTGGGCTGTTCCTCCACTGTGGGTTTATCTGAAGTTCTGAAATGCTGGCATGGGCATCTGGAGTGGCAGGGGAGGTGTGTCTTCATGGAATGTAGGTTTTTTTAATGTAAGCCACATTGAGCCAAAGTTTTGCTCTAAGATGCCACTCAGTGCTCTTGTGACCACAGAGACAGTTTCACAATGCTGCTGAAGTTAAATTTTGTAGTGTAGGTTATTTTTACACTGCAGTCTAAAGACCTCAGTGTATCTTCCCTGAACTGTGGGATTATGGGATGGAAACAAACAAGCTTTTGGCCTTGTTTTGGCAACTTCTACAATTTTATCAGGTATTGATTATGAGTCCTGTCGAATTAATACGTTAACAAATGTATTTATCTTTATAAATTTTAAATGACTTAAACTATATTTAAATATCAGTATGTCATTCTGAGAGCTGAAAAGCAATGTTGCTTATGTTGGAAACTGTCTTAATGTAAATATATAGAATGTTAAACTTGACATGAAATAAATTACTGCAAAGTTTGCTTAAAAGATCATTAAAAAGTTATAAAAAAAGTTAAAAGTTATTTTTCTTGAAATGTAATAACTCCGTAATGTCGACGTATCAAAAATTGATTAGCGCTACCGGGCGCCTGTTTTAAACGCAGGTGCGCGAGCGTTTCTTGCAATCAAATCATGTTTTAACGCTTTAACAATTTTATCTCTATTACAGAAAAGGTTAACAGTTTGAAAACGTAGAAAACGAATTACATTTATGACGAAGCCTGCACTTATCTTCATCAAAAATCCAAAATTATCCATTGACGCGTTTTAAGCGTAGGGCGAGCGAGCGTTGTCAACGCGTTTTACACCTCTGCGCGTCAAGCGTTGCGCTCTTCAGTTGCATGTTGGGAATGGCAGCAGTGCGACAGAAGCGGCGCTCCAGCTTTGTCGTCTTGGACGTTGTTTAGCGGATTCAAGTGCACGTTTACAGTGATTATATCAATAAGAACGTCTTCTTAAAATGGTTTATAAACCCTCATTGTTCCGTTTTTAATATCTTATTATTTACAGATGCATGAAAATAGTTCGGCGCGTCATTGTTAAAGATCATTCAGAAATACGCCGAGTTAGAGAAGTTAAGCGGGTACAGATGTTGTCTTTATGCGGCGCTTTAAATGACCTTGCACACTATAATATTTAGTGTCGTGATAATTAGTACTGTAATAAGTAGTGAAAAGGCCTGGTACAGTCTGTATAATCTTTCTTCACTGTCCTTTAGGTTTTAAGTCTTCCATGTAGCAGAAGCCCATCCTCTGTTCACGGGCAGGTGTTGTTTCAGTGTTTTCCGTCTAAGACAGCTAATTATTACACACTTTCGTTGGGAAACAAGGTGAGCAGCACCTCCACAAACCTTCTCACATACACGCAGGATTGTTTGCGGAACATCTCCTTACCTCCCTCAGGTGCTGAACGGCACTGCTGCGTGTGAGAATAAGCGCGAGTGTTTGATGAGCTTCACAGCGCCTCAAGCGTCCAACAGGCTGAAGTTCATCCTGCAGTCATACAATCACACAGAGCTGCTGGAGACCAAGACTTTCCATCTTGGTAACATCAGACCGACGCTTCTACAACACAAATGCACATCCACCTACCTACATTTTTCTGCTCTTTATTGGTTCACTTCCTTTAATATTTTTGTTCTTTTCTTGATAGTTCCTCTCCTGAGCTCCTCTCTGAGTGTGAAGGCCTCTTCCACATCTGCTGTTTTGGGCTGGACATTAGATGATGGAAGTACTTTGGATGTTTGTATGGAGAAACAGTGTTGGGTCTTGTCCCAGTTTCAGCCGTTCCATCAGGTGACAGGGTTACAGCCCGGACATCGTTACAATATCAGTGTGGAGAAGACCAAATTCATCTCTCATCTCCAAATGACTGTTACACAAAGCCTCCAGCTGGCCATAAAAACTGGTACAGTTTCATAAACAAATACAGTACACTTTTAAACACAAACATTCCAGTTAAAATACTATACAGAGGATTCTGATATGGTACTAAAGTTGAGCAAATAACCGTTTGCTCAACAAGGTGTACTGTTCCTTTAACTGCATGCATGTAAACAAGCACAGATGCAATGCATTCCCACGGACAGATGGCCTTTCTCCTGCAGCTCAGTGTCCAGTAGGATGGCTCGCTGTGGGGTGGAGCTGTTACAGGGTGAATTCAGGGTTTCTGTCATGGCATGCTGCCCAGCGAGCATGTGAAAGATCAGCCACACACCTGGCCAACATTAAGACAGATGAGGAGCTTCAATTCGTTACATCCTCCCTGCAGTCCACCAGTCATCTTTTTCTGTTGTGGACGGCTTTGAATGACCGTGAGGTAGCACACACCGATTCACATATACGCACTGACCAATAATGGAATCATTGTGATGTCATACCATCCACTAAACGCAACCTGTATACCATACACTGTAAATATTCAGCATATGTTTTACCCAATATACATGAAATACCCTTGATGACCTTTGCCAAAATATGCAGCGTACAACCTTATCAGATACTGCATCTGATACTGTATCACGCAGCACTTGACTTTGTAATTCCTGTGTGATAAATTAAAGGTAGGGTAAGCAATTTCGGAGAAGCTAGCTTTGGATCCCACCCTCCGCTCAGAGTGCTCTCCAAAGCCACGCCTCCTTTAATAGTACGCAGAGGTATGCAAATATATAGTCTGACAGGAAAGTAGGACATGCTATCATTGTATTCGGACCAAATGACGAATTTGACGAATGTATTCAGACCAATTTGGATGAATATTTTATGGCCCTGAATTTTCCACAGACAATATAAAAGTATATAAATATATTTATACCAGTTATACCAGTTATACAAGTTATTGATATCAGGATGTGAAGAGACTTCAATGTAATGCAGTGAGGTCATGTTAGGACAATATTTCATACAGTTTGAAGCAATTATTGTTGCACAGTAGACCGTATATTTGTCAGAGTGTGCAGTAAACAATACATTGGTGTTTGTTTTCTGTCCACAGCTAAAAGGTGACTGCCGCTGGTCCGATGGCTCTGCCTACAACTTAAAGATTGATGTGACGATATCGCTTGCAGCCAATCAAACGGGCTGTTTCGCGATGCAGAAGAATGCCACAGGGCCAGGATACTTCTTTAATGCTTTCCTATGTTATTTGCTGCTCCCTTACATATGTCAAGGAGATTGTGAGTAACTGAGAGAACATGATCCTCGATCAACATTCTTTGTTTCTGGAACAACATTGAGTTAATAAATCATGTTGTTATTATTACTGTCTTGGCCAGGAGTGAACATATTCAGGGGAAGGAGCATTGAAAAAGTGTTGCTTTTACTTGCTTTTACACTTTTAGGTTGCTTTTACTTAGATAAGGAGACTTTGAAGTGTTCTCTGTCTCCGATATTTTTTGGCAAAAGGAACGAAGAGACAAATAGACCCAAATTAGACAGTTCTTGACACGACGTGAGCTTAAAATGTGAAATGACATGCTGGCCAAGTATGGTGACCCATACTGGGAGTTTAGTTATTTTGAGGGGAATCGTAAGATACCACAGTTCTTTTATGTTTATTCATTCCTGTGGGAACTCATCTACCTGTCACCTTTTGACATCAGAATCATCTGCACCAACAGTAATAATAAATTAAAATGTTTACTGTGTAAAAGACTAGAATATTCTCTCTATTGGGGTCTGTGTGTGTTTGTGTGGCAGTACTGCAGATCACCAGTGATTGGCTGTATTTGGAGAGTGTGTGTGAGACGGAGGCAGTGTTTGTCTGGTCTAATGAATCCGAGATCATGGACTTACCTGCTCGTTCCTCGCTTGTTCTGCGCTCCGAGAATGAGGACCATCAAATACCGCTCACAAACACTCAAGACAGAGTGAGAGTTGAAGGTCTCGTTCCAGGGAACGTCTATCATTTCTCTTTGAGTCTAATACACCCCAGTGGGGCATCTCAGACGCTCGGACCCATTCTGATTGTTAATACGAGTGAGTATAATAATACACACTCACGTAGACACAGCATCTATCAATATAAAGGAGTAGTTCACCCAGATATTAACAATATATCATCTATTTTGTTCTGAATGTTTTTTTAATTATTAAAAACGATGAATTATTAAAAATGATTAATTTAATAATTGTAGTTATACAATTATTTACCCATCAGTGGTGCTTTTTCTGTTGTAGAACCGAATCCTCCCCAGAACCTCACTGTGACTGCTGTCACGTCCAATCAGATTTCAGTGTCTTGGGCCGCCCCTGTTTCTACCCAGAATGCTCTGTTTGAGAAATACATTCTGCACTGGGTGGATGTAGCCTCTGGTAGAGGGCGTTCCTTTCAATTGGGCAAGATGAATCTGAGCGCTGTGATTGGTGGGTTGAAGGCCTGTCGGACGTATAGGATCTCGGTTTTGTCGGTTACAGTTCAGGGTGTCGAGAGCTCTGAGGGAACAACACTGACTGTCATCACAGGTACATTATGACACTCTGGGTGTGGAGGACACTAAGGGCCAGATTTAACAGATAAAATCGATTTGTCTGATGCAATTAACTTTGCTACCTCCCACCAAGTTGCTGGTAGACAACCTGTATGTTTATTTAAAAGGAATGTAATTCCTAGTTAGTTCACTTGTCATTTAGCTATAAAGTTGAGTATTGTTTAGTTTTTGCAAGGCTAAGTATGAACCACATTGATTCTTCAATAAACAGAGATTATGTGCTCTGTGTCTTTGTCTATTTTAGCGGTTGGTCCTCCGCGCAGGGTCTCAGTTGAGGCTGTAGGTCTGGGGAACATGACCGTGTGCTGGTGGCCTCCGTTGGATGAGGAAGTGAAAGAGTATTATGTCTGGCTCCGTCCACACACAGCACAAGGCCAGACTAGGGAATTATGGGTAAATGGTTCATCCTGTATCACTTTTACCATGCTCAAACGTGGTGGGACGTATACGGTGGGCGTGGCTTCAGTGAAGGGCGGGAACAGGAGTGCTGAGATAAGCGTACAACAGACGCTAGGTATGATTCGTTTCCGTTTTTTACTTTTAAACGTTATAAATATGCATTTATAATGTTTTTTAATGTTTGTCAGAACCTGACCGGGTGGAGATAGCCGTCCCGTTCGCAGTCAGCACACACTCTGTGACAGTTTTCATACAGATGCCCAGAAACAGCGTTTACGATGGCATTGCTATCACAGATGGGAAGAGTCTCCTTCACAAGCCAGTGTCTGAAGACAGTGTTAAAGTGTTGATGGACAACCTCAATCCAGGAACGCTGTATGACTTCCACGTGTTTGTGACCAGTAGGGACGTAAGGAGTGAAGGTTTCGCTCTGCCACCTGTCAGAACCTGTGAGAAAACATTTTCTAAATGTTTCTCATGTACTGAAATGAGAACCTAGAGTACAAACATACACATACACATCGTATACCATCTATGATTGTTTTGGTAAAAATGTCTTAATTTTTGTCATCTTCAATCCAATTTTAAGATAGAAAGATAATCTTCTTCCAGCTGTTGTTTTATTATGGTATTGTTCATGACACAGGAAACGGAAGGTGAGGCGTTGCATTGTGGGATACAGTATTACATGTCATGCACTGTTCTCTAGTTGCATATTTTTGTCGAATGTAAGAGTTCTATGCATACAGAGAATTTGCATTGTGAACATAGCAACAGTCTCTGAACTCTGAACTCTAAATGTGACTGTTGGTTGATATGTGTGCAGGTTTGGCTCCTCCCACACACGTGCGTCCTGGTGTTGTGACCGACAGCTCCATAGAGCTGCTGTGGGACCGAGCTGAGGGTGACGCTCACCATTATGAGGCGATATGTATGAACTGTGCTGATACTGTCATGGTATAAACCTGTGTCAGACTTTGAATATTTGTTTGGTGTTGTTTGGTTGTATAAATCTAAAGTAACTGTTTGTAGTAGCTGGTGTAGCTTGCCCCTTTTTCTGACATTCAATGCACACGTGTGTCTGTTTATCTGTGTTGTGTTTGTTTTCATACTGTAGGTACAGAAGGTCGTGGACACCAGAGCAGTATTTAAAAACACAATCCCAGGGAAACACTGCAACTGTTCAGTCCGTACAGAGAAGGAGTTTTTCAGAGACAGTCCAGCAGTGATGATTACCATCAGAGCGGGTACACACCTTCACTCACGTCTGTCTTCACACTGTACACGCACTCACCCTACAAACAGCAATACTGTACTTTCAGCAGGGTTTCAGTCAGTTACTGTACTTGTCACTTCCATGATGTTTTCAGTCATCGGCACTCGTACACGTAATTTAGTTGCCAGATCTTTCTGTTCATGGATGTGACGTAACACACAGACGAACAAAGTCAGACAGACACTGACCGTGAAGTTGAACCTAATAGCTCAAATTATAAATCATTATTATAAACTTATCGTTGTGAAGCCCATTTTTAACACTGATTTATCATATACCTGCTTTTGGTTCAAAATGTTTTTGGACTCCGAGAACAAATTTTTGGTAGTGAAATATTTTACACCCGAGTATTACTAGAAAAAATATTTGGAATAAAATGATATTTTCAAATTAATCGTATAAGCGGGAACCCTGTTATAACAACAACATAACTGACTGTTTGTAGCACCCAGTTCAGTCACCTTGCTGCCCATGCAGAGAACAGTATCGACTGTGACTGTGCGATGGTTGGCTGGCCCTGGAGTCTGTGACTCCTTCATGGTGTCCATCAGAAACTCAACCTTTATCCTGCACGCCAATCTGAGTGTGTCTGATGACAGGTGCTGTACGGCTTTACATCTGTTTTCTGCCCTGGTGTTTTGCTCTTCATGTGAGTGAGCATAAAACTGTGTTTTACTGTCATCGTAGAACTTATCGCTTTGGTAACCTGTTACCTGGAAGTGTGTACACAGTTGAAATGATCAGCGTTAGTGGAGACAGGCGAAGTTTACCTGCAGCTGCGACTGTTAACACAGGTTAGTGTGAACACACACATTTACTTATCTGTCTGAATGGGGACATTTCATAGACTGTTGTTTTTATACACAGCTGGTTATAAACACTACAACGTAACACAAACCCACACTCTAACCTCAACCCTAACAGAAAACTTTCTGCATTTTTACAATAAAAAAAACTTTATTTACTGTATTTTTATAGTGTTTTTACAAATGAAGACATCCCCAAAAGAAAAAGTTTTGCTGAGATTTGCCTTACACATACATATATTATACACAAATACATCATACTCTACAGTTGACCTAAAGCATGACTACTAAGAGGAGCAGAGAAGACAACAGCCTAGTTCAACCCTGTCAGGAATACTGACCTCTGCTGGACAGAAACGGCCATAGCATGCCAATGCATCTTTCACTTTCCCACTAAATTCATATACAATCCTGCCTTAGAATTTGGCCAATGAAAGGTAGAATATATTAAAGACAGAGCTATGAACTCTTATAAAATATAACATATAATGCACACAAATCATTTTATTTATTTTTCCTGTATGTCTTTTTAATATTTAGTTCCAGAAGCTCCTGGTGACATCACTTTTGTTGAACAGGAAGTAAACAGCATGTACGTCTTGTGGCCACACCCACCAGGTGGAGTGGATGGTTACAGGGTAGGGTAACACTCTGATCATCCAATTAGTCCAGAGATCTGGAAATTGCATATGACTTATTTAACGTGATACATTTTTACAGTAACAATGGCCCAAAAGTTGATGCATTCATGCAGAAATTGTAATAATCACTTACTGTAAGTAAGTGGTTACTGTAATGCTTGTAGTGTTTGAGTAGACTGGCGTTGGATTCTTCACACACCTGTTAAAACATTTATACTGACCAGCTCAACTGAAATGTAACCTAGCAACCTCTCACATTCTCAGGTGTCTGGCTTTCTCATAATACATGAGCGCAAATTCTTCATTATACCTCACACACAGAGAGAGAGAGAATGTAAATGATGTCAACCCTGTATTGCAAAGTTAGGAGATGCAATGACTTAAAGAGTTAAAATTAGAGTTAAAACCCCCTTATGGTTTAAGTTTGTCATAACTTTAATCCTAAAGCTACCACCGCAGTTTGTATTTTATAACAAACTGTGCTTGTACAGTATTATTACAAACGAGGGTGACAAAGCCTCTTAACAAAATGTCTGGGACATTTCTAAGCACAAAATCAAAAGATAGAAATTGTATTTTGCTTTAAAAAAAGAGCACAACTCCAAATTCTAATTACTCAATGAAATAAAATAAAAATTTGGAAACTGTACTTATGTGTCATGACAATAATAAAAAAAATTACGACCGAACTAGATCTTGTCATGTGACCTGTTTCACTCATTAAGTTCTGACTGTTCCATGTGTGATTTCTGCAGATTGTTTTCTTCCATTATTATTTGTTATTGTACCTCTTAAATCCTTAAATGTTTCATTTGATCCCTTTAGATTCAATATGGTCTCGCAGGTGAACCTTTCCAACGCCAGATTGATTGCCATGACAACAGTTTCAGGATTCATGACTTGACCCCAGGAAGTGATTACCGGTTTGAGATACAGTCTTTCCTGGGGTCAGATTTCAGCCAGACCACATCCAAAAGCTTCTCTACTCGTAAGAATCTGAATTAGTTTTTAAGAAAAAGGATAACAAATGGTGCTTGAACTAAAACCCTAAATGTCATAGTTACCTAAATTACAATAATATATGTGTTACAGTTTTGGTACACGAATGAGTTGTTAATTGGTACACACACCTGATATGAGTCTGTAAGGTTGTTTTGGTTCTGATCTTTCTCCAGGTCCAGCAGGTATATGTTCACTGTCTGTGTCCAAAGCCAACGCTACCTTCGCTACAGTGACATGGGCGGCAGCCTCTGGCTACTTTGACTTCTATAGAGTGACCGTCAGTAACAGCTCTCACAACTGGACATTAGACTTGAGTCCAGATGCGGAGGAGGTCACCATCAGCAACCTGCGGGGTGGCTGTTCCTACAACACCACTGTACAGCGCTACAGACACAACACGAGTGGAGCAGCGGCCACAATCACAATACACACAGGTCGGAATTTTACCCACAATGCACTTTGAATCCTTAAAGACACTGTTCTATATAAAATTGCTACTGATGTTAAAGGTAGGGTAGGCAGTTTTGGAGAGGCTACCAATAGCAAGCTAGCTTTGAAAGCGTTAGATGCCACCCTCCAGAGCAATCTCCAAAGCCACACCCCCTTCAATAGGGCACAGAGGTATGCAAATACATAGTTAGACGGAGTAGTAGGGTGTCCTATCATTGTATTCGGACCAAATGCAATGATTGGACAAACATTTTATGGTTGCTATTGGGATGTGAAAAGACTTTCAACCAGCAATGTAACAACCAGTGTAACAACAGAAAATGTTTCTGGAAAAAAATGGCCTACCCTGTCTAACCCAAATGAACCTGAATCTAATTGAATTGAACTGAATTAAACTGAAACCAAACAGAAGTTGAATTTTGCCAAACTGGACATTATTGAATTTTATACTGAACTGAACCACAGTGAGCCATACCAAACCGAACAGAAATAAACCAGAATTAATTTTTTTAACACGTCTGTGCTTGTGTTTTTTTTGCTCTGCATATCCGTGTTTCAGTTCCTGCCGGTCCTGAGGGTGTGCGTGTGATCAGCGTATCTTCGCGTGATTTCTCCCTCCTCTGGTTGGCATCACCTGGATGTGATGTACAGTCTCTGGTCCAACTGTTTCCTGACCACGGCAGTATTAACATCACTACCACAACAGATAACTACATCCAGGTACAGACACCCCCCACACAAACCCTGAGTCACTCTGAAAGCTCTCCTGCAGCCGTGTGCCAGGTGTCAGGTGGAGGAGTATCTGTATCAGCTGGGCGGAGTGTGCGGAGGAAGGTTGGAGAACAGGGGAGAGAGTGAACTAAAGAAAGAAGATCATTACTAATAGGTTTAGCAGTGGTGAAGAGACTAGTTTGTGGCCGATCACTCATATATTCACTAGTTAGCAGACTCATCCGTCCAGTAGCTCTCTCTTTGTGAGGGGCCATGGTTTCATCTGTGTCCCTTCAGATTGTCCTGTATGTTGGACTGTGTAACATTCAGGTAGGAATAAATTCATATATTTGAATTGCATGGGCTTGCATTATGTGTCATGCATTGAACAGGTTTACAGAATATGCCGAATTAAATAATTCAGATAACTTTCGTCACACTTTGGTTGACCTTTCAAACACACAGCACTGATGCGTTATTGATACAGGTGGGAGCTGGTGAGAAGCCACACGACCTTACTGGAATTTCTTAAACTGGCCTGCGTTTCTAAGAATGAAGTAAAATGACAATACTGGCACTCAAACAAAGACTTAGTGTATGTGTGATTCAGTATCAGCTTCTGTTTTCGCTTTTTCTGTGTTTGGGTAAATTTCACAGAAACTTTGAAGAAAGTTTCTTATGTTTTTTTATGGTATGACACTTCGCAATCAAATTGCAAAAAAAACCTTTTTTATTATTTTATATTTATTTTCTTATTTTAATTTTGAGGTAAATAGATTACCTGGAAATTTTTGATGAATGTTTTCAATTTAATTTTTGTGTTTTTGGAACAAGATATGGAGGACCCTGTTTCTGTATATTCATCCGGTTTAAATCCATCCAATAATAACAAGAACAAGAGAATTATATAATAATAAGAATCATAAGAGGCAGTGTCGTGTAATGCATGTGATCTTGGATTAAATTGGTCATGTTATCTTGCCGTGCTGGTGTTGTTGGGTCATTTTATCCTCAGATCTGATAAGACTGAGTCTCTTTCTGGAGCGAGTGCTAACATCACAT
>JAZGTI010010789.1:0-17305 GCA_036877585.1 Botia kubotai | reverse complement strand
CTCCCTCACCTATGGTTTAAGCTGATCATGTGTGAGATGAGGCCTGCAGTGAGGATCCAGGCCCCTGTGCTCCAAACCACACCCCAGCCCAAGTGCCTGTTTAGCCAACATAAAGTCCAGCTCAGACCCAGACCAGCCAGAACACACAGCCCTGCATCAGCTTGCAGCCAGAACCGCTCCACCTAATCATACAAACACACACACAGACACTCAGAAAACACTTTCAGTAGATTCTGAATTTTCAGTAGATTTCATGTAGTAAAAAGAGCTAAACAATTACCAACATATGTGAAATGTGATTGTTAGTGTGACTGCTGGAGAGTCACTCACCACCCCCAGTAGCAGTGGCTTCTCAATGTCCAGGTTCGCTCTCCAAGCAAAGAACATGGAGTAGATGCTCACCATGATGATTATCAACCAGACAAAAACACAGCGCTTCCTGGAGGTCAGATGACATTAATTAATCTGGATTTGACTTTAAATTGTACATAATATCTGACCATAAGATTGCTAATTGTTGCACTCATATGGTCAATTACATTTTTAATTGACTACTAAACTGTATAATATTTATATTTTACATAAAAATATTCTGGTGCATGCTTCAGCACCTGCTACAACCCAACATAGTAGATTCATGCATTCATAATAAATATGAATGCATTTACATTTGTGCATTTGGATGACACTTTTCTCCAAAGCGATACAGTTTGTCAGTACATGTGTCCCCTGGGAATCAAACCCACAACTTTTGTACCGGTAACGCAATGCTCTACCAACTGAGCTACAGAAACACTCCAAGCAAACATTTATTAATTACGTTTAACATTTAATTTGTAAGTATCTGCATAATAAGTGGGATAATATACATTAACTCGATATAAACCAAACTTTATGTTGGTTCTGATTACCATGTGAGGTCTAATTTTGAGACTGTCTGTCTGACCATACAATGCTTTCCAGGTACAATGTAACAAAACACAAAAGCCAAACCATTGGTTGGCCATTAGTTTTGATGAAAAAAAAATATTTTGTTGGTCTTCAACTACACGTTTTCTACCAAAAACTCTGCCCTTTAAAGACGTCACAGACAGAGACAAGTACAAACAGGTTGCTAACATTTAACTTTTGCACATTATACTGAGATAAGATAAATAGTATTATAGTAAATAGTAAATAGTAAAAAGTATTGATTTTATTGAGTATTGCGTGCACTTAATTGCGAGTATTAAGTGGATTTGCTGGTTTATTTTGACTTCAGTGGCACAGAGTGTTAAAATAAGGGTTTACAGTATCTCTTCTACAGTATCTGAGTATGTCTTACCTGTTCCTCAGAGAGAGGAGAACACTTAGTCCTGCCAGCACTAGTACTGGAGCAGACAGATCATTCACACAATGATTCCACTGGGCCCTGAGACACAAAACACTCACTCTTATCAAATTATACATGTGTGTACGAGCTTGTCCCTTGGATGGACATAGACTGGGTAATCAGAAAATACTGACATGTAATCATTTACGTGTATATATGAGTATGTGTGCTTGAAGGTCTTTTTTAAACATTAAATACGGTCTTGTGACAGCTTCTCTCATCTGTTTTCCAACCCAGTCAATGGCCAATTTCCTGCTGAAAGAGATACTGTCCTGCCTTTGCTTTAATACCCATCTCTCTCTGACAGCTTATTTAAGCGTCGTATGAAAGCAAGTGTGCAGCGAGAAAGAGAGAGGGTTTGAGCTCCTTATGGCAGGTTTATGCTGTGACACGCTTGTTGTGTTTCCCTCTCGCGCTCTCACCTGTCCATCACGCCACGCGGCAGCCGTGGGGAGTGATGGGAAACGGCTGATTGGTACTAGCGGGACGTAAAATAAGCTCTCTCTCTGGGGGACACCCAAATGTATAATGAGGGTGGGCTGTGGGGACCTAAGTCTCTCGTGATATGTTACACTAATGTCACTGAGCGTTTCAAAAGCTAAAGCGAGAAAACAGAACACACAGATTTAGTATTCATAACACAAAAATGAGACAAAAAGATTTTTTGCCTGGTTAAATATCTGTAATGGTAATTATGACATATTCTTAATGGTAAGAAGATATTGCGAAATGGAAATTTAAGAACATTCGTTAGTTGTGTAGATAATTGTAGCCTGCTGTTTTATTTTAGGTCTTTATAACTGTCACTCATTTTTAAAAATTCAAGATTAAAGTTTGACTCAATCTCATTGACTTATACTGATAGAATGTTCACCAATCAAATCTAAACAACACAGACTACAGCAAATTTGCATACTGAGCTGTGATTTGTGTTCCTTTCTTGCACCCACATCCGTATGTGGAATGTCATTTATGCAGAAACCTTGTTAGCTTATAAACACTAATATTTCCTTCTAGAAATACACATCTAGTTTCATTTTAGAAATCATAATACGTAACATGTTAAAATCTCATATTTGAATCAACTGTTTAAAACACAACAAGCAGTTTCAGTTACAATTATTTTCTACTTACTGTAACATCTTCATGAGGTCCAGGTTTTCTTCTGTTTTTGCCTGAAACAAAAAAGTAATTTGTGCTGCATTATAAAAATATTATATTAAAAACAAACTAGTATGTAGTTACTAGTTTTTTTTTGAGGTAGGTACACTGTAAGTTCACTGTGAATGTACATATTGTAAAATAAAGTGTAACCATTAAATGAATAAATGATATTGTGTATTTGTGGGTACCAGACTGAAAGTGCCGTATTCGGCTCTGAGCAGGTGTGTCAGCAGACCGCTAAGCGTCGTCTGGTCTCCCCAGCTCCAGCGAGCTCTGTTCAGATAGGAGGAAATGGGCAGGTAGATGTAGGGCACAAAGCCAGCCAGGAAACACGTCCCCAAAGACACCAGGGCATAGAAGGACAATCCCTGTGTGTAGCACATGTCAATGTAATTCATAAACCATTCCACTGCCAAATGCTCAATTGTACATACCAACAACTGACTGATGAAATATTAGCATGTGCATAACACATATCCACAATCACAAAGGGACAATTTCCTCAATTTGCTAATCACTGACCAACAATAATTCACCATTATATGAATCGCAGAAATCACAAGAGAATGAATACTATTCTCAGGAATAGTGTTTAACTTAATACAAAACCAAACCAGATACCAGATAAAACCAAAATACCCTATTCATTTTAATAGCTCAAATGAAAAGAATGTACACAAAAAAATGTACACAATTCAAAGGATTGAATTGACTATGCTTATTGAATGGAATTTAATCTTCCATACTAATGACCTGACAGCTAAACACTGATGATTCACTATAATGAATCAGTGATTATCAATACTCACATCATGAGTGTAGAGGTGCAGGAGGGCCCAGGGAATTATGATGACAACATATAAGACCAGTGTATGCTGATTACATAGGCTCAGACCACAGCACAAGGCCCCCCACAGAGAAAACTGAAAAAAGCCAAATAAAAATGTATATTATTGCTCCTGTTTACCGAGATAAAACAAGACAAAACACATGACTGAGAATCAGATGGTTTAGACTGTATTACCTTCCTCTTCTGATGAACGTTTTCTGCACAGTGGAAACATGCGGATAGAGAGAACAGGACACCCACAAACAGGTTATTAAGAGAGAAGACCTCAGCCATGACCGACCATTGCCATACCAGCCTGGACACCGCAAACACTCCACCTGCCAGAACGGCCCCTGGACCAGGCCCTGACACTCTGAACAGACAGGAGACATTGATGAGTGTTTTGGAACAAACGTTACAATTTTCATTGCTTTCACAATGATGGAATTTTCACAAATGTTTTCCTATATCCTTGCAATGTACTTTTCCTACTGAAATCAATGGAATCGGTTTATGCTGCTCTGGCATAGCGTAAATACTCATGCGTGGGCACCCTTACACCGTGACTACACCGTACGTGAGCGGTGTGATGCAACTCGACAAAAGACAATTCTGTCTATTGTCTTTTGTCACATCACACCACTCGCGTCTAGTGTGGACACTGTGTTACTAGTTACAGAATTTAAAACATCAATCACAGTCAAACCATACTGTTCTATAATAGGTAATGAAAGGTCTGGCCAATATAGGACAGAAGTGTATCAATTATATTTCTCAGAATTTTGATGATTGCTAAAAAAATATTTAAAATTTAAATTATTTGTGTATTTGCTCTGAAATTGATTTGAAGTATAATTTTGCAATAACAAAACATCACTTTAACCGGACAACAGAACAAAAACAGTAAAAATCTAGTTTACAATAACCAAGGTGTTTTCCACACAGTTATTTACTAAACTAATACATGCAGAAATACATTTAATTATTTTCATTTAAATACACCAATGTATATATTACAATAACACGTTGTACAGTGCATACATATTTGACTACATTTTATCATATACATTTTAATATGTAAAAATGTCTCTTGAGGCGCACTGAAAAATGCAAATAAATAAAGTAATTGCTGGGTATTACTAGATACTGAATTTAAATTAGTCTTAATGGTCTGGTACTCACAAATTGCAAGTCAAGGATTGAAAATAAATTTCTAATGACATGATTATAAGATAATGTAATGACAAAACTTTGATGAAAACACTGCAATATTTACAATGTTGTTTTATTTTAAACAGCCTGCAAAGCCTACTATATATCATCAACATTTGTCAATCACACATTATTACACAGAAGTATATGTCTAACCTGACCCCTTCTGCAAGAAATATATGTAAAATAACTAAATAAATTAACCAGTAGCTCTTCCCTCCAGCCCATCACCCTCATTCCCTTAATGGTAATTAAGGCGACTTAAAGAATCTGTCACATGCTAAGAAGACCCACCACTTATTACAGACAGACAGGGTGACTGAAGAGAAATGAACGTGTGAGGTAAAGAAAGATGAAAGAGTGAGGTCAGCCTCGTCTGTTTAAGATCAGAGCAGATGAATGCATGGAAGTGAGGGGGAAATAAGTTGGCAAAATGCACAAGAGGAAGAGAGAGAGAGAACGAGAGAGAGACAGAGCTGTAGAAGAAACCCCTCAGCCGGTCTGCAGCACACTGGCTTGGAAAAATTTTAGCGGGCTTGACAATTAAAGGGGGGGATGTTGGGGGGAGGAAGTGAGGCAGTATGGCCCTCTCCTCATTGTGCAGAGTGGCTTAGAGTCCTCATCAGCCTATCAGCTAAGTGACAGGCGGAGAGCTGCTCTATTCAGCGGCACAGATACACGCCGCGGGCCAAGCGGCTGCCAGCTCCCTCCTGACCCCGCAATCCCTCGCCGCTGACAGCTTCAAGCTCCATGGCAAATTAGGCGCTCTCACATTACAATCGCACAAGACAGATTCCATTAACGGTATCTGAAATTGAGTAGAGAGCAGGGCCCTGGCCTTATCAGACCTGACTCATAAGCAGAAGCAGCACTGCCGAAGCTCGCGCGCTTAATCACGAGCCATGATACCATTTAGACGTTTCCAGCGCGCCTCTGCCTGCCGCTGTGATAGTCGGCCACAAAAAGAGTCTGATGAGACTTAGGGGAAGGGGAACAATGGAGCTTTCACAGGGAAAGCAAAGTAAGTCAGAAAAGAAGGGGAGCGGAATAAAGTGTACGCATGGAAGAAAGGATGGTGTGTGTGTGTGGGGGGGGGGGGTTGCGGGTGTCTGGTGAAGTAGTCGCGCTTGCTGACTACTTCTCTTTTCCTCTCCTTCCCTTTTTCTCGTATTTTCCTGTCTCGTACAAGACGAGCTTGCGCGTGTACGCGCGGATGTGCCCGTAGTCGGGCTAATAGCTTGTCAAAAGCAGGCAGGGGATTCTCTGTGATATCGGCTTCTCTCTAGCCTTCTTTACTACTCGTGTGCACCAAGGAGGGGGGGAAGACAAGTCTATGTGAAGGTACGGACCCCCTGCACCCTTGATTCCATCCCGCTGTGTGCCAATTAACCCCCATCCCAGGCTAGAGGTAGGGGGGCCGAGGCAGGGGTGAGCAGGGGTGCTATCTAGAGGTGGAGGTCCGCGGTGTGAAATATCACATCCTCCCCCTGTCACCTCTTCAATAGGGCAGCCTGACAGTCGCCTTGCTGTCCCCCTCCCTTCTTTATTCCACTGAAGGGGGCTTGACACATCCCGTTTTGGGAATGTCAGGACGTTTGAAGGAAGGTATGTGACGTGTCCTTCGTTCCTAAACATGTGGGACCACCAGGGTCTCTCTCTCCTCAGTGATAAGCGAGCGAGAGACACTTGAGCACAGCATTAGAGGCTTGTGTGCGCTTATCGTGTCTGTTGTGCCGGATGCTGCTGAGTACTTTAGAATCTCTGAAGTACAGCAGCTCACAACAGATACTGTAGGTGACTGAGTAAACACTAACTGCAGAGGTTAGGAAGTTATGCAAACATGTCGGTATGTTTCACCAAAAACGCATCTCTAAAGAAAAAACATGGCACATATAAAAAGCAAATAAAATGTTCTATTTTTTTGAACATGTACAATCGTTGAAGATGTGGCAGAGCAGGTAATGCACATGTTTAGATGTGTTTTATGGTAGCGCTTCGATTTGAGCCCTGGTATTAACCCCTGGTTAATTTGTTCACTCGTACCACCCTGCTCAAATCTAAACTTTCAAGGGGACAATAAGAGGAAATTATAAAACAGTAACTTACAATCTTTAATGATGATCCGTCAACAGCTATGGTTTATTCATGTTAAAACAAAGCTATTACCTCCTCATTGAGATTTGTATTACTTCTCAATACAATATACAATAATACCATGTACTATATGACTGTATTTGAATATGTACAAGTGTGAATGAGATTTAACAGCAACTGAACGGAAGATAACTAGACAACTTAATTTTAGTTTTTCTTTACAGTTTGACTTTCTATACACCAAACTAAGATATGGCTTGGAATATAGTTGCTGAATGGACTTTTTTTTATACAATTTTTAATACAATTTTTTTGGTGAACTATTCCTTTTATAAATGGCTTTACTATGTTCCAAAATACAGTTTTACAAAATACAAAAATACAAAACATAAAAAAATCGAAAAACATACAGTATGTGATTTTTGCTAGACTAGCCAGACGTAAATAGCCAAAGTGGTAAATCTTTGGATGCTGAAGATTGAATTCAAGTTGAATGCTGGGAAATATATGTCATATGTATTGTACATATGGTCAGTGTTGAGACATCTCCTCCCACAGGACAGAATGTGTTTAAAATGAATCACTCTGATCCTCCTCAAACAAAACAACAATTTTCCCCAGTTCAGTCTTCTAATCCTCTAATAGCACATGCATAATAGAGAAAAGAAACTGCATATTTAATGCAGTAAATGTACATTTTATTTTCTACTGTTATTATTTTCATAAAGTCATTAAACTGTAGTATTGTGAAGCTATATGGAATGTATGTATTCTGGCAAAGGCTGATCTTTGCCTTGTATGACTTCCATTTAAAAATGCCTGTGGAGACAGTTTAGGAAATGTAATATTGGAGCAATATTGACATCTAATGCAACAGACACAATCTTAAACCTCCAGGCAAGGGGAAATTAAAGTGATGGCATAGCACAGAGAAATGGCCCTATTTCCCCCATTCTGAATGGGGTAATGAGAGTTAAGATGTGTTCATTAAACATCTGTTAAGGAAATATTACTGCATGTCTTTAAATTGCGCCGTTGGTCATGTTGAGTTGTGGAATACGAGGCCCAGTGCACAGAAATATTTAAAGGAAATTCCAGTTTTAAATACAACACTTACAGAAGAATACTGTTGATTAACACAGATGAATAAATATTAAACTAAACAAGGAACATGTTATAATAATATAAGTCTATGTATAATAATAAAATAAGTCTATGGAACAATGGGTTTCAAAGCAGATTAAAACATTTGGTTAACACAAAGTACATGATATTTCCTCATAAAAGTTTTAGTATTTGACCTGTAAAGGTGTCTAAATGTTTATTGTGGTAGGACTACATATAATTAAAATTTGAAGTCAACATGAAATCAAAATGGACTATACTTATTTTTTATTGAATAATACAATGCTTATTATAAATGATTTTCTGTGCACGCATGATCTTTAATCAAAACATTAACCTCTTCTGGCAAAAGACATCTCTTTGTATCTCATGTATGTCTTGGTGCGAGGGCGGGACTGTTGACTGTCTAATGGCCATTCAGTTTCCACCCCTCATTCCAGAAGTTTCCCTCAGATATGCATCACCACAGGAAAGAAAAGACTGTCTCAACTACTGTTTCTTGCAGACTTTAAGATGTACTTAACATGAAATTCTTGGCATAAAAACCTAAGGAATATATCAGAGTTTCAGAGGACACCCTGCTAGGAATACCTGATCATGTTAACAGTTACTGACAAATGCATGGCTGCAAACCAAAGCGTTTTACAGATTAGACTGGCTAATATAGCCTGTGCTTAAGCTGCCAGGAGCTGTTGTTTCTGGGTCGATGATTTACCTGACAACAGAGGTATGTGGGTGGGGGCAGCCAAGGGACGTGGGAAATTATACCAATTTTTTTCCTGTTAAATACACAAAGATAGACATTGGACGCAAAACTTTCACTGTAGAAACAACTGTAGAATCAATGTAGTTGACAATTCCACAATGAGTGGAATACTTCATATCTAAGCTTAACTGAAGAAATACATACAGTGTACATCCTCATATCCCCAACCCTATCACAAGATAATTTATGTCCTTTCCTAAAGCAATAATCTTGATTATAAACACAGCTTGCCACAGAGAGCTGTGAGGTGACTAAGAGCTACTTGTGGGTCCACTGAGAAAAGCGCAGTCATAACCATATGGTAAAATGCCTTTTATGGGCACAAGCGCACCAGGACAGGTGGGCGCTGGAGCCCGGTCAGCTGTGATATGAGCTGGTGCATGCAGAACCGGACCTGTCTGCTCTTGGCTGGTGTGAACCCTCACAGGTGCGGTGGAGACGATGCTGGGGGTGGGGAGAACGTGTGCAGTCACCTTCTGCAACCACACGGCAACTTGTATTACGTAATAATGAAAGATTGTATGAAAAATGCACGATTGTAACTGTTACAATACAATACATTGTGGAATACAGTTGTAAATATTGTGATCTAAATGTGTTCTGGGTGAAGGAATTGTGGGAATGTTCAATTTCAATGGTCAACTAAAATAAATGTGACTGAAGCACAACTGGGTAACAACTGTGTGTTGTGATTGCTATGGGAATTCCGGGGCGTACTTGGTCGTTAGACTATTTTAAACGGTTGATAATAAACTCTCACCCTGAGCAATTAAAGTTACGTTTGCCTTAACAAGCACTAATTACTGAGGAACTGGGAAACAAACGACTCATCACTGTGCGTGTTCTGTTTTAATAATACCCCGGCTAGCCTGTCTCAGTTTTGAAAAATTGAATCTACAAAATAGCTGATTTTAAGTTTTATTGTACTCCCATATTTATTTTTCTAAGGGTTCACAAAGAGTTCTCAAATACAAAGAACCCCAAGCTTAAGTCCCCGAAAAAATATTTCCCAGTCTGTAATGCAATCAACGAGTATCATTATTATTGAGGCCAGCTATCCTCAAAGGCTTACCCAGACAAAGGCTTAGCACAGAGGAAACAAAGGCATGTAATGTGACTCTCCAACCATGACGTTTGGAAAAGTTTTCTATAATTGACAAATCAAAGGAAAATTGACTGCGTCTGGGATGCGAGGAACACTGCTGAATATTACAACAGTCCAGCCACCATATTTAACTCGGAACATCAAAGAGTTTGAACATCACAATGAGGACGTCTATAGGACAGTTTAATAGTGTTGCTAACACTGATATTTAATTCCACTTTTAAATTTAGCCCAAGCTAAACACTTGGGACACTTTTGCAAGTGTCTCGGGAAACATATATTGTCTTTTAAAACTGCACAATAAAGAGGCGAGATAAAAATTTAATGTAGATTTAATGTAAAGTTTAGTGGTGGAATAAACAAAATAGGTATATATTTAAGCCGGTATATACTGAAATTCCTGTAATGATGCAAATGATGGCAGAGAACATATAGGGCACAAAATGGCCATACTCATAGTGGTGTTGGGTGCCAGGGTAGCAGCCTGGGGGCAGGCCTGTCCGGTAGTGTCCCTACCGGGAGTGGCATGCCACCTCAGCATTACCACTGGGCACAGGCGACGCACCTAAGGACCCCAATGCCAACCCAGAGGGGAGTCCCAGACTGTGCCGGAAGCTCTGAAACCCCTAAAACACTTCCCCCTCCCAGTTCTGGCATGCAGAGCCTGCCAGCTACTGTTCTGAGCCCAGCAGAGATGCACGAGGCCAAACCCCAGCCTAAGCCTGGACAGATAGCCATCAAAACCTATTATGCTTCTGTTTTCAATTGAAAACACAGATTATATACCGAAACTTAAGGGCTAAGGGGTTTTGCAAGTGCGGTTGTGTACACGCACGCAGCAAAATCCTTGCAGCCATCAGCCGTGGGAGGAATACGGGTTGTGGGGGACCAAAGGAAATGACTTTTTTGGTTGCTGTAATCCAAAATTGCATCTAAATCCTTTGAGGCTTAAGAGCAGAGGTTGCATTGGACATGTAACTGCGGATAAAATCTCCGGTCAGCTTGGCTCGCAAACTCAGTGGAGTGGGAACACATTATTCACATCATTTGCAGGAGTCACGTGTCGACGTTAAAGCACATGCAGCAGCAGCTGCCCATTTATAGACCAATCCTCTGCTGACTCCAAACTAAACTCCAAACCTTTAAAAAATGGTTAATATGAGGACATTTGAAGTTAATCACAAAATAAGTGAGCGAGTAAGTTCATGGGAGGATATGAATTTGCATGTATTTGAAGGGTTGCATCTGTGGTGCTGTAAAGTATAAATTGTTGTTTTGGCTAAATGGTCCTGCGATGTAATGTTCTGATGCACGATGAAGCTGATGGAAATGTTGTAATGAATGAATTACTCAATGTTGCAAATTATCGAAAAGAAATTTAAATGTAATTCATTTGTATTATTTAATTCAAAGTTTGTTTGTGCTATGCTATATATTTTTTGTGCTTGTCACCGATTAGTTTAGCTACACACTCATTAACATGCTAATTATTCAGATACATGCTAATATGAGCATTACAAAAATCCGCATCAGGTAGATGCTGCTATACCACCACTGGATACTTCATACCTTATATTAAACATAAACAGACCCATTTTTTTGTGAATTATTCGCAAAACCATTCCTACACCAATTCAATACAACAATTTCCATTAAAATAATTTTACAAACAAATGACACTGAAATTTGTTCCGCTCATACTTCTCGAATCAGTCTCACAATATTTAATGCGTTAAGTAAAACTGCTGCTTACAGACACAAGGGAGAAACACAAAAATGTAAACATCTGAACTTGCTATTGCATCAGTTGCCAAACAAGCAGATGACACCCGCACAAATGCACAATGTACACTGAGTGCACAGCCTTAAAAAAACTGTTAGCAGACCGTCAAGCATATCCACTGCACACTTCTGAAATGTCAAGGCTGTTAAGCAGGGGACAGTTTATTTTAGCTAATTGGTTTATCTGGAAGGTTCGTACCAATTAACCTGTTTCATGATTCATTTAAATCATTGGAACATTCTACAATATTTAGCTCAATACACTACGTGCAGATGATCAGAACTGCAAGGGCAGTAAAAAAACAGAAGGTCTTACCCACCACACTGTTATAAAAAGGATGACTAAAGGAATCGAGTCAAAAATGTATTATGAATTATAATGCCAATTCTCATCTGGTTTTTTTTTTCAGAACACAAGAAGTTAACCAACACAGAACCAGTATTGTTATATATTATATTTTCATGTCAACATTACTATGCCCAATAATATGCAAAAGTATTAATGACACAGCCTGAACAGAAAAACAGACAAATCTGGTTTCTAAATGTCTCATGAATTTTGATGGTTTCTTGCATTCAGCAGCCAGCAATTCACTGTATAAAACACACAGTGATTGGCACAAATTATGTTTATCCTCACTGCAAGAAAACCCGTATTTAAATCTAGGCTGTGTTTTTATCTGCCTTGTATAGTTTTGGTCATGGTGTTTGAGGATGAACTTCATTTAACCTGTCCATGAAGGCATCTGTCTAATTTGGTGAGCTTCTACCAAGTGACAGACATTTGCACCAAACTACCGAGTTTAATTAGACGTTCAGCCTTTTAACATCAACAACAGGAGATGTGAACAGAATTTTTCCTTATTTGGTTCGATAAGCCTATTTATTTTGCTATTTACAATAATAGTTAGTTGTACTGTTATATTGAGAATTAATTCAGCATTGTTTATCCTGCTGTCCACGACACAGAAGGTTATTTTTTTGGGTCGTAACCCACCATTTTAGCAACGCTTTTGAATGTGACATTGGCATTACCATTAGATACAAATAATGCCCACAAATCAATCTCACTGTCCTGAACCTTAAATTAGAGCTTTATTAAAAATAATGCATCGAATCAGTAAACTTTTAGTATTGATGTATCCCTAAGACTCCGGCCAGGTTTCTAAAAGTCTGAGAGTGGCCTACCTGCAGACAGTGAAGCAGAGGGCCCCGCTGGCCCCGGCCCCAAAGACAGCACACAGGACATTGATGCTGTGCGCCGGAGAACTGAGGGGCAGCAGTGAGAGCATCAGAGAAGAGAGCATGGTGAAGAGGGGGTATCCTGGAGGATGGGCCACCTGGGGGGAAGACACAGCTGTAAACTCACTCCCTGAACATTCTGGAGCAAAGATAAGAGCAACAGAATCTAGTACATCCACAACTCCCCCCGAACCCACCACCACCATCACCTTACAGTTCAGCTTTCAAAGTTACAGCTTCACACTGCCCCCCTTCCTCCCCCAAAGCTTGATCTGCTGTCTCCTTGCCTTCCCAGCAATTAGGCACTAAGTCCCCTCAGGAGCGATAAGGACTGGAGCTATTAAAGACTGTCTCACTTCTACTGGCCTGATAACACACACAGGCACAGCAGGCTGAGAAATGCTGCGCTTTAGAGCGAAGAGCAAGGAAGCTGGTTGTTTGAGGCATGAATTGGAAACTCAGTGGACAAGTGGGTGTGCAAAAGCCAGTGTGAGTTCAAGATCAAAGAGGAAGAGAGAGTCCCAGTCAATTGATCCCTCTAAACAATTTCCTAAGGCTGAAGTCCATGCCAATCAGTTTGTTTAAATGAACTTTGATAAAATAGAAAACAGCGTTAACGAGCGACTAACTACACTTGTCAGTACTGTGACATTAGCTCAAAAATCTGTAGTGTTTTCATTAAATAAATTAAGGTGTTTGGTTTTATATTGTTATATAATCAAAAATAATTTACATCCCCAGCAGATTCAATATTGTTAGCTACTTTTTGTTGATCTCTTGTATTGTAGATAAAGCTGAATTGTATAATTATTTTTAAAATAAAAAATCAAATCTGTTTAGAGACAACAGTAAGTAAATGATAGGTTGCTTTCCCTGAAAAGTGTTAACACTGTGATTCAAACACTGTTTAAGCTCTTTTTAACACAGCAAAAATGTCTCAACCAATGGAGTGAGTTTGGGGGCGGGACTGTCATTTTGACCAAACCAGCTGAAAATAGGGCTATAAAGAAATTATAATCATTTTGCAATTACATTTCCAGTTACTCACTTTGAACAGCTTTGGACATTATTGTTTCAGAGTAGCTTCCCTAACTCTGACACCCATGTATACAAAAAATGCCATATACAATATGTTATACAAGCCACAAAGGTGAGAAATGCTGTTTATATTTTCTGAGAAATGCTGTTTACATTTAAAATCGACACCCAAACCAGCACACCCCTGCTTTCATTGATCCGTCCTCCAAATATATGCTATATGCAACACAAGTGACGACTAACAGCTAGTACATATAAAGCCTACTACTGCTTGGCTATGAGAGTGTTATGTTGTTGTGTAGATTGGTGCAATTTACAGTTTTGTTCTCCTTAAACAGCCAAGATTATATGCAAATACAGTTTCTTTCAATACGCTCTCAGAACAGACATCTTGCAAAAATATTCACAAAATTGCTTGTTTAGCAGTTGATTTCAATTTTATACAGCATTCCTCGGAAATTGCTTATTGCACCTTTAAAAATATACAAGCGTTCAAGGCAGGTAAAGGGAAGAGTCTATGGAGGTAAGGCAGAAATAGGACAAAAGAAACAAGACACAGTGTGGTAAACAGATGGCAAGGTCAGGAAGGACACATTTGGAGATGCCAGCTAGGTGGAAATGAAAAGGGCTTGTGTATGTGTGTGTGCATCTGTGACGTGTGTGGTAGAAATGCCTGCACTGGAGCCATGCGACATCGACGGCAGGGAACGTCAATGCATCATTGACTCTGACCGTGAGTGTGGCACAGTGGAAAAATGCAGAACACACAGCTGGAAGGCAGTAGGGGGCAGTCCTGCTACGAGGAGTTTAAAGGAGAACAGATCCACGGCTCCAGGGAGCAGGAAGGGAGGGCCGACGGCCTGCAGCCTGGAGAGAGCCCTCCGACCCTAGGGAGAGCCGCCAGACAGGCAGGCCACACGGACAGAGGGAGGGATTACTGGCATAGTGACACCACCACAGCCTCCCTAAAAGGATCGTGGCGGCGTAATAAACTTTATTAAATAATAAAACTTATTATAACTGTTAACCCGATTTAGTTCATTCTTTGCGGCTTACACACGCACACACACGCATGCACAAAAAGGAGAGGGGTTGAGTATAATAAGCCTTATACCGTACATAAGGCAAAGCTTACAAAAGCCATCGTCTAACCATTCAGTCTAATTGGATTTGAAGAACAGGGTTGCAAATTATAGCATTCTCTAGTCCTAACTTAGTAAAAAAAAAAGTGCAGAGAAAAGAGAGGATAAAAACCTGTGGCCTGAAAAGTAAATTAAACATCTTTTTTCTCCCCCCCATACTTAATTAAACTTTGTTAATGCTTATAAGAGTTAATGCGTGGATTGATTAAACAATGCAGCTAATGCTTACCCCCAGCTCGCAAGCAGCAGTCATCAACTCTCCTGTGGTAGAAAAACAGAGAGGGAAATTAATGTAAACCCAATAATTATTATTAAGAGACAAGTCCTGAAAGTTTTCCCAAATCAAATACGTGCACTGGGTTTTGCATTAATTTGCCCGGATCAAAACCTGCAAAATTTTCCCAGTGTGACATTTCCTAAGAGACACGCTCATTCTCTCGCATCACACACACACATCCCCTGATCCCCGAGCAGACAGACGCGCACATTCACACGCAAATATTTTGCCCCCCATATTCCGTCACATGAGGTGCTCGCGTAGACAGTTATACTTCACCGTATAGCATGCACAAGTGTAAGCGCATGGCTGCTTTACATTGAGCCACACATATAGAGCCCCATCTAAAACTCTGAGCACCTTTGATCTTTTGAAAAAAAAAACTTACCCTAAACCACCCAACACCCATTTTAATCTTTCTCCAATAGGCCAATGATTGCCATGACTAGAACACACACTAACCATGTTACAATATATCTCATTAAGGATTTAATCACATTTTTGTCGATGAAATGGCATGACTTCATAATCTTTCCAGGTGCTCATGATTATTGAAGAAGAAATCACTTTACAGGAATTATATTTTTAAGTATACAAATGTCTCCAATGAGACACTCAATGAACTGTCTAATGTTATCATACTAGCTTGTGAGTGGGATTTGTGCTGAACAAACACTAAATATTAAATTTTTTTCTAAATATTTTACAGCAGTGCTTCTCAAATGGTAAGGACCCAGATTTCACACTGGACATCACCTGGTTAATCCAGCTAGTTTCTGAACAATAAAGAACTATAACAAAATTCATGACCCACCAGAAAAGAGCAAAACTAGAACATTTATATTTACTTCTGGATTTATATTTATTTCCATACCCTTTTCAAACCTAGAAATAAAAAGAAATCCTGATACGTACAAGTTTCCATGACCGTGAAATTCCTGCTCATTACAGTATATACAGAAAAAAAGGAAAAACTTTTTTGTGGTGAAAGGGTAACAAATTATTTTCCATACTTTTCAGAAGTTTGCCAAATGTGACGCTAAATCTATTACAAATGTTTTTTATATGACAACACATTTATTTTTCAAAATCCATAAACTATGCATCTAAAATATGAAAATATGCATCTAAACTGCAGGTCAGAGATCAATACCAGAATTCTTCCGGTAATCCTGAATGTTTCAGGCCTGTAAATGTAAGCAATGCTGCCTGATGCAATACTTGCCTGAACACTGTAAAATCCCATAAACTGTGCTCTCTGATGCAACACGAAATGTTCAGTGCATCAAAACATTTCTGAAACCGTTAGCTGGCACTTCCAGCATATCACTAGCGGTCGTCTGTATTCGTTGTCACGCTGAAAGTCCTCTATCTGAAGGTGCAGACCCCTCACATTTCAGTGCCTGAATTTTCTTTGCTTTCACTGTCCTATTTAGAACAGTAATAAATACACACTCAGTGAGGCCAGGTCTACCACATTTCAAAGCATTTGGATTTCCCTGTCAAATCAAATTTTTTCGTGTTATACCTCACAATTTCATTCACAGCAGTGCAGTGCTGTGTCTGGAGCTAACAGCAGGGCCCAGTCCCTGGGAGGGGCCACTAAACAGAGAAAAGGGCCTAGATGCAGTTGAGCACAGAACAGCAATGAAGGAGGCAAGTGTCTTTTTGATAGCACACCATCGGGCACCCAGCCTTCCCCCCATCATAATCCCCCTCATTTCCACACTCACATTCCTAGACAACAGCGGTCCCGCAGGGCGCCCGCTCAGCCTCTCCAGGGCGCAGCACACCTAAAGGGATTAGGACTGCGAGACGGAGACCTGGAGAATTTTTGCCGAGCATTCTGCTGGCACTATCACACCAGCATCCTGCAACGTCCCTAAATGCCACGCTTAAGGGGCTGGCTGTTTTTTTCCTCTGTAAGCCCCGAACCAGCTTCTTGTGCCCCCAAAGCCTCCAAAAGCCACCTTGCCCGTGCAAAAGCTGCTAAGCAAACCAAACAACAGCTTCTTGTTTGCACACCCCCAGAAGAAAAACTGTTTGTTTTGTCTTCAAATTATTGAACCTGGCTGATTAGAAGAGGACAATTCAAAAGTATTGTTTATGGATATTTCTGTATTTACATTATCAGTCTGGATATAGTCATGCAGTCAG
>JAZGTI010010788.1:0-17306 GCA_036877585.1 Botia kubotai | reverse complement strand
CTTAAAGGGCTTTTATTTTTGGCTTTATGGAAAATAATATTTCTTCTGCAGTTGTTGCAAGCTGGAGTCGATCCTGAGTCATCCACAAGAGCACTTTCAGTTTGTTTCTCACTCTTAAATATAAAAACGTTCAGGGTACAGGAGGGGAAAAACAACTAGACAGTTTAATTCTAAAGGGGATCTTGTAAAACTAAGTTATGACTATTATTGATGCAAAAAACATAAGCTTAAAGTCTGAGTGTACCCTGTGTCTTTTTTCTGTTCTTAAAGATTGTTGCTTTGTCTGTTTGTAATGTATGACTTCAGAAGGATACGCCCAACATCCTGTTAACTGAAGATGAGAAGATATCATATCACATATCACGTCTTACTCATCCAAGATGATCATCCAAAATGTTTTTTTTCTTGTGATGGAAAAACATTCTTCTGTGGTCCCTAACAGATTTGTTTTAGGCGGCAAAATTCACAGTATGTAAACGTTATACAGGCTTCAGAGTTTGGAGGAAAAAAATAAAATGCTACAAAAGTTTAAAGTGTAAACAAGCAGAGCTAAGAACAACATCTGCTGTTTGAATACATGAGGTTGTTGTGCCACTGGCGTGTCTTTCCAGTTCTGTCTCACAAAGGCTAATTAGAGTGATTCACATTAACACATTATTCACATGTAACGTTGCTTCCAACCTTGTCAAAAATATTTTTGTTAATTTTCTCTGAATATGAAGAATTTATCCCTTCCTCTCTCCGTGACCACATGACATTGTTTATTTGCAAATGATGTCACGGTTTTCGAGCTATGTGCGCTGCGCTTTTTATCTCACACGCCGTACGGTTAAGTTGCTTCTTCAGAGGAGCTGACCTCTCCTTCGCTTCATTTTCATGTTGAAATTAATTAGAGTCTAATGCATCGTTATCTTGACTTTTTTAACAGCTTAATTGACTAATTATGAAATCATGTAAGCTGTATTGTGAAGTCGCAGTGGGTTCTGAGTTCCACATGTTTTAAAACACTCTGAGGCAAGTGAGTGGTGTAAATGGACTTTGGGTCATTAAAGTCTTATTTTTACAGTGTGTAGACGGATCTCCAGCTGTTCTGAACTATTAGAGACGTGTGGGGACTCTGACCTGACCGTGAACATTCACAGATTACTGTCAGAGTCAAGTGACCCGGCAGCAAATGAGAGCAGTTAACCTCCCTGTCAAGCTCAGACTCAAACAGAAACTAAATCAAGTGATGTAAATGAATGTAGCGCATCTACGCACAAGAGCACAGACTGCACACATGCAGATCAAAACTAAGGGGGTATGAGGGTATTATCAGACCATGTATTATGACATTTTTAGCAGTGCATGTGTTCCCTGGGAATCAAACCCGCAAACGTTGGGCTGCTAACGCAATGCGCTACCAGTTGAGCTACAGGAACATATTTGTTTTTTGGAGGCTCTTTTGAGCATAAATGAATTTGCCAGCTCCCATTGAGATAAATGGAGGTCCCAAAAGATCTCTCTCTGTGTGTTATACTGTAGAAGCTAATGGATAAAAACCTTGCAGCAGACTGGGGGAAAACACATGACCTTTTATGGTTTATGCTAAATATGATCACATTTGTTGAGCATAGTTGTTCATGTAAACTGTACAGGAAGAGCGTATATAAGAAAAGAAGAGGATGTAATGGAAAACAGACGTCTGAATAATGAAGTGTGGCAGGAGAACGAGAGGAACATGATTTGTGAGGAGCCTCTCATTGTCCTCTGAAGGTGAACTTCCTCATGCTCTGCTGTGACGTGGACAGAATGTTAAAGCAGCTTGAGGGAGTTTCACACTGTCACTGCAGCATCTGGATGAAGTTCATCTTCAGGGCGTTTGAAGAGCATTAGCCTGCTGAACCTCACCAAACACACGTTCCAGTTATATCTCCCACAACCCAACTCCACCAGTAGAGTTTCAGATCACAGATTCTGTATTCATGCGGTTTATATTCAGAGAGAATTACATACAACTGTGTTTTAGAGTCACTGATACAGACAAAAATAAGGTCGGGTTTTTTTAATTTACATTATTAATATTAAAAGGCATAATTTTATCTGACAGACAATCATGTGCTGTTAGACAAAAGTTACACAAATAAAAGTGATTGTTTTCTATTATAAAAGTATAAAAAATAATTTACTGTTAGATGAACTGTTTTCCATACACACCTCGGGTTAATTGGGCAGACATGCATACAGTAAATATTTTTATGATGAAAATCGCTTCTGTAGTGTCTGTGAGATTTACATGGCATATAAAATACAGATGTGCAATAATAATTTTTATTTGACTCTCGTGGACTTAATCTTAAAGCAATTAGCCTCGATTTTATGACAAGGTGTAGAATATATGAGTGTAATGAGTCGATTTGATTCCTGGCTGTCCTTGTGCGCCAAATGGCTTTAAAGTGAGGGCTATAAAACTACATACAGTCACAATGGCTTCCCTATGGCTTCATTCTCACTAAACTCTAGAACTGAATCTGAGCTGTCCAGAATATTTTTATCTGGAGTTCATATGTTTGTTTTGCTGCTTTATAACGTTTATGAAATAAAACAAGATCTGGATACGAGCTGGTTCTTCCGGTCTGATTGCTGGAGTCTGTTCACAGAGACGCTGATGCTGATGGCCTTCCAGTGTCAAGCTGTTTATGCAGTAAAAAAGCTGATGGTAATTTATCTGCATCACTCTAAACAGCTCGCAGTATTTGACTGCCATCAGCATCTGTTATATGCGTCTGCAGATCTGGGGCTCTGTATAGCTGGAGTCGGCGAGCTGAGAGGCTGGAGGACAGATGCGTCGAAGTATTTTTTGTTTGGAGTTTGGAGTAGTGACTCACTGTTGCAAGTTTGTGCATGAAAATGTAAACTGAAATACAGATATATATATACAGATTACAGATACAGAGGAGGAAACATGAAATATGATTTTTCATGCTCACCATGACTTTTTGAAATACTTTCTTCTGTTTTTCCCGTAATGAAGTTATCTGGCCTCAGTAAATCTTAACTCATTTTCTAACCCATCCAAGTTACTTTATAATAATAATGAGACTAATTTCTGAGAAGAATTGTGTACAGATTTAACTTTTACTTTGTTTAATTCTAATGCAGTAATATACATTCATTTAGTGTAGTTTAAATGTACAGCAACTTTTGAAGGTGACAGTATATAATTAGTAATACAATGTATTTGGCCTTTATGTTGTTTTGTTCTTTTGAACTGCAATATGGCACTGAATATCTTAAAGGGCTTTTATTTTTGGCTTTATGGAAAATAATATTTCTTCTGCAGTTGTTGCAAGCTGGAGTCGATCCTGAGTCATCCACAAGAGCACCACAGCTGAACATGTTTAGCACATGTAATCACTAGATCATGGCTCCAGCTTCTTTACTCTAATGAAACATTTTGTAAAGCATGTAACATTTAACTCTTATTTTATTATGAATATTTCCAGATCTGCAGCAGTAAGTAGAGCTTTTAGCATGCTGTATAAACAGCTTTCTAACAGTCTGTTGTCACATCCGATGTTAATGGTCTTTAATGGTGACTAGATAATTGGAATTTCTCTCCTGATAATTGCAACATCTCTCAATTAGTGCAATTAGTGCAGTGTCTTAACTTTAACAAGAGCGGTCCAGAGCAGATTAGCAGTGTTGTTATGAGCTGTGCGTGTGCTTCTGAACACTGTGCTGCTGAACATTGCTGGAAGGCATCCATGAGACAACAGCTTCTGGAGGACTAACCAGAGCTGCAGGACAAGGGGAAAATGGCCATCATGCCCGCAGATGATCAGACATCCAGCAGTATACAACCAGGATAACGTAACTTTTTTATGAGGTGGTGATTTCAGAAGAATTTGTACAGTGTGATTCATACAAGAATGTACGTTTTTGAGGGAGAACGCAAGCATGAAGGTCCACCTCTAACCATTACCAGGGGGAAAGCAGGAATGAGATTGCACAAATTTATACGTACAGAATTTTTTCAAATGTAAAACACTATGTTACAAATCACCATGAGATTGTGTCAGTATGTGTAGAAGCAGACTGTATAAAACCTGTAGCTGTTCTTAAACAGAACTTTAAATTCTGTCTGTCTGTGAAATATTGAACAGGTTGATGGTTATAGAAAATAAACTCCAGGAGGACTTCAGTACAGTGTGCTGGAGATTGAAGTAGACGAGTGTTGCGACATGCAGGAGAATGCGGCGGATAAAGACTGCACTGATGCAGTAAAACATGTCAAACGCAGTGTTTTTACAGCCAGACATCTCGTGTGTGCTTGACGAGGTCTGTTCCAGCACTTGCTGCTCAAAACAAGATGGAATCTCATTATCACTCCCAAGAAATGCAGCGGATTCCATTTCTATGCCAAACCTGAAACACTTCCTGTCTCAAAGAGGCACATCGGTGTCACAGTGCAGGTTAAACCAAGCTGTCAGTTAGATATGCTGCTGAATATCTTGAAGAGCTTTTACTTTCGGCTTTGTGGAAAATTGTGATTTTTGCAGCACGCATTAATGTAATGTTATGGCTAATCGAAACGTTATTCCCCCACACAAACCTGTAGCTAGCAAATAGTATTCCTGCTGCTTTGTCATGGTTGAATGGCTAATCAAGTATCTTTTCTGCTTGTTTGCCAGGGAAGTGTTTCCCTCGCTAAAATGTGTGATTCACACTGTCACGCACTTATTACATTCTGAAGACACACTGGGTTTAGAAGACATGCCTGAGGTCAGTTCTGTCAAATGGTTATGTCGCTCTAGCAGTTTTATCATTTAAATGTGTTTCCGATTGAATGAGAATTTCATAATCCTCCGTCTGAACCGACGTGTGTGCCAGATTTCCTGTTTTCCTCAAGGGAAAGGCTTCGGTTATGAATATTATGAGCACAGCAATGCATTTCTCAGCAGGGGAAACACAGATACAGTACGAAGGGAAGGGTCTGTGTAGATAAGCAGAAGGTTCTCAGAACGTTGGCTAGTGTTTTCTAAAACTTCCCTCAGTTGCCAAAAATTCTTGCATTATCGTTCGTAGAAATTTTGAACGTTACATATAGCAAAAACATTATTTGTAAGTTGTTAGTGGAATGTTTAAAAAATGTTATAGAATGAACAATGTTTAAATAATGTTCTAATAACCAAGCAATAGCGTTAATGCAGCATCTAAAAAACTGGGCGTTTTGAAGGTTCCTAGAACTTCAAAATAACATTTTAAACATTTTTGTTACTTCGTGGAAATGTTAGGGAAACGTTCTTACAACGTAAAATGGTTAGCTGGGTAGTTTAGTATTTAAATATGAAAGTTTAGCTGTTTAGTCTTTGTAGAATGATGCCTGTCTGTACTTCCCACTCGAACCTGTTTTGTTGAATGTGTCGTGGTGTTTAATTTTGCGGGGACATTTATCAGGAAGTACAAGGCACTCATGCAAATCCACACATCAGAGAATAGCACACTTAGTGTTACATACAGTCTAGACACTTAGCATTTAGCCTGAAGGGTTAGCATACAAACAAGAAAAAGACCATGAGAAATCATGCAACTACAGCCCGCATTTCTTTACATGCAAAGATAAGCTTTTCAGTGAGATGTGTGCCCACCCTTCCTCCTCTGGCAAATTAAAAGAAGAGATCTCTGTAGTGCATTTAGAGTGGAAGTTAGCATTAGCAGTGTGGTTTATATCAGTGGAGCGCTAATCATGACTTGATTGGCTGGCACAGGGCGACTCTGTTATCATCTCCTTACTGAGAGCAAGCTGAGCGGCTGGCTAAAGAGTTTATTACAGCAGTTAGATGCTCTGGGCTCGACTCTAATCAGACATCAGTATTGCATCCCTGCGACTGTAGCCACTTAGTGGAGAAGACTTGCAAGTAAAACCTTTGGCTAGCTTTGGTTTCATCTCTAGAAATCTCAATTTCATTAACAACCTAAGAATAACGTTGTTGATATATGATAAATAATGTTAAAAAGAGTTTGACTTTGAGAGAACGTCTAAAGAACGTTAGCCAACGTTCTAAAACATTCCCGGGTTAGCCGGATATACTGTATATATATATATATTGTCAGGCATTCTAAGCAACCAAAATGCCTTTTTCCACTGGTGCTCTTGTACACTGTGGACTTCTAATGTTGTAATTAAAAGCCAAGTATCATCAGATTGCTGAAGCAGGGAGAAAGACTCGGCTTTGACCGCTTTGTCCCTTCTGCTGTAACGCTGGCTGACTGCAACGAATGTTCAAGAACGGTTCACTTTGATCGCCTCTGGGTTTCTCTCGTGTACTCGCGCAGTAATAGCATTAGCTCGTCTTTTTCCATTAGGCTAATCACTGTGCTTAGCTTCTCATTCTAAACACATTTCCCTGGAGGCCACACTGTGGCATTAGTTGATACATTAATGTTGTAATTACGTAGAAGGAATTCGTTCGGCCGTCATAAAGACAATGTTTGCTACAAAGCACAAGACTGGGTACGGTACACCCAATGTTCTTTAATAATATGGAGAAAAGGTTTGGGCATTTCAGATTCAGGAACTCTAACTCAAGGAAATACTGCAGGTATAACTGCTTTCCATCTCCAAAATAGGGCTAATAAAACCATTTGAATCAGGCCGAGATGGTTTGCTAGTGTTTGTTGATCAGTTGGAAGTAGTACAGGTTAGTACGCTGAAATATAAAAGTAAGTGTTTTCATTTATATGAGAGCATTTTGCCTTGTACTTATTTGTCCTCTGTACCAAACATTGAGTCCTTGTTGATTTAGGCATGTAAGTCATTAATGCAGATAGGGGCATGACGTGTCCTGTGTTTTCTGAAGTTTTGCCCCATTTTGCTGACTATTAAATAAGTCATGGCATTATCGTCAGCATGTTTGATAATGTGTGAAGGTGTGAAGGTGGAGGCTAATGATAATAGGGCCACGACAGCAGCTGTGTGGAATGCCATTAAGACTGTCTTCAAAAATTAGTTGATATTTCCCCATCTTGATCACATAGGGTGTGTCTGTTAACAGCTTCAGCTAAATGTTGTTTTTGCATATATCCAAGTATTTATGAGGTTAAAATTAAGAATTAAGGAAGACCTACTCTTCCTCTGGTGATTTGAGTTCACAATGGCCATTTCATTGTGGAAATAACCGTTTTTTAAAGTATTTCATAGCAAAAGAAGTGAGTGTGAGGAGGTTGGAATGGTGATTTTGTTTCTACAGTATGGTCCGTTTCAGTCTTTTCGATGATTCCCCTTTGGTCTATTTTTGTGTAAACTGTCCCCGACATAAAAGCACTTTGGCCCTTTTTGAGTGTCTTCATTCTCCAAACCTGTGCTTGTTACAGGCTATTATTGTAAAGAAGAATCAGGATGCTTTCCTGTAAAGCCATATCAGTTTAAAAACCTTGGCCATTTACTGGGGGTGTCAACAGTCCCAAATCCTTGCTGAGAATTCCAAGGTCAAAGTGAGAGCTGTGTTCTCCAGAGAGTCATTACTGCAGTCTGCTGTAGAGAGAAGATGAAGAGAGCTCAGATCAGTGTACTCAGCCCTCATCACACCAACATCAGGACCTTCTCCATCAGCGCTCGTTTAGACTTCAGTGTGTTTAGTGTTTAGACTTCAGTGTGTTTAGTGTTTAGACTTTAGTGTGTCTAGTGTTTAGACTTTAGTGTGTCTAGTGTTTAGACTTTAGTGTGTCTAGTGTTTAGACTTCAGTGTGTCTAGTGTTTAGACTTCAGTGTGTCTAGTGTTTAGACTTTAGTGTGTCTAGTGTTTAGACTTCAGTGTGTTAAGTGTTTAGACTTCAGTGTGTCTAGTGTTTAGACTTCAGTGTGTCTAGTGTTTAGACTTCAGTGTGTCTAGTGTTTAGACTTCAGTGTGTCTAGTGTTTAGGTAATTTTTGATCAGTTTTTTGGTAGTGGGACCAGGTTTTGTGGCATCATAAAAATAGCTATTTAAACTGTTTTAATTATATTTGATTGTATTTGCGTTTACTACATTTGTGAAACACATTGGGAACATGATTTTAGACCCCTTGTGCTCAAATCAAGAATTCATTCATTTTTCATCATTTTCCCTGTGGGACAGATTTGACCCAAAGATCGTTGGGTCAAGAAGTTGAAACATTGTCAGGTTTATTTCCTTGCAGTTTACCACAGAAGATGTTTATGTTTTGTTTTCAAGGAAAACAAGAGAAAATAAGGAGCTAAATCCACTCGCTTTTACCTACAACCAAACATTTTGCATCCTTGACTTTTCTGCAGGCAAAAGCATCAAATAAATGCAAAACATTTTGAAATAAAACAGAGCGTTGGAGGAAGACGGTGAAAAGAAAATGCAGTCTTTAAATGCACTCGCATATATCTTGGAGATGTGAAGAGAGTGTTTCTTTTGAAAGCCACCCCCATGTCCTCCTTTCTTCTTGAAAAGAGGAAGAACATGGAGAACAACAGACATGAGGTGAGCAGAAATGGATGCCTCTTTTTGAGGAGGACACTCGGTTGACAGGTCTGAGTGGGCGACCAGGATGAGGTGAGATGGATTCTTCTTCACCATTTTCAGCCTGAAGAGCTGATACACCTTCCTCGCATTTGCACAGCCATTTTTCTGAGTGCTTCGTGTCACAAAGGGTCTTTATACATCACAAAATTTCTGCTTTTGAAAACAGCAGGTAGCTCAGCTTTGGAAAGAAACACAAGGTCTCGGAATGAGTTGACAGAGTTTGTAGGTTGTTATTTTTGCATTTTAGGAACGTCTATATTAGCAACATGAGATGTTTAACCACTTTGTGTATTTTTTAGGTTATAATGCTTTCTTCTATAACAATTACATTTTGTGGGTATCCCGAACAGATCAACACAACATCTGTTGTGCTTGAAGGAAGCTCATATGTGGCAGCACTCTCCAATAAGGTTCCATTTGTAAAGACTAGTTAACTACAGTGCCTCAGTAGCTACCTAAGTAAAGCTTTTAAAGTGGATACCTTTGTATCTTTGTACCGGAGTTTATTTCTAACCCTTGAAATGAAAGTTTAAACGATTCATAGTAAAGATCATTTCTGTTTTGAAAGGGTGTGTTCTGCAGTCAAGGGCAGCCACTGTCGAGCCACTGGATTTCTTGAAACTATTTGAGGCTGATAGCTTACTCATGGGCATTATGACAATCGGTTGAGGAGCTGTGGGATTGTGGGTAATGGAATTCGAACCAGTGGTCGGTTCTCTGCCCTACTGAGACAACAATAACAAAAGTATGAGGGATTTACTCCAGTTTCAGTTTTTGGTGTGGAGACCTAATGCATTAATGTTGTTTCATTAGAAAAATCCATTGAATTGTCTTTTTTGCTTCCAGATTTGTGTTAAGTTCTCTCTCTCCTATTGGCTGGAGAATTCAGTTGGCTGATCATGTCAGTCTGACTGGCCTTGTTCAACCACAGGGAACAGAACAGCCGAAGGTCAGGTGGAGATCTAAAGCATTTGGAGAAGTCAGTCCAGTAATGACGATGACTGACTAACTGGACACACTGGGGTTTGCAGTAAATCTTCAGTCTTAGGTATCGAGTCGGTGTTGCTCATCATTTGACCCCTCCACCCCACGCACGTGCTTAATAAAAGAGAAATCCATATAATGATTAAAAGAGAAGCAGCTCGTTAATTTGAACAGAAAGTGACCACTCGTCCCTGTGAAATGACAAAGAACAAAAGAGCAGGTGATAAATCGAGTTACTGCTGGAATCTGAAGCGAATAGTTTGTTTGTATGTCAGTAAATGATGTGATTTCTTATCATATTATTAAAGTAAATGATCAAAGCTGTTCTATCCACATTCATCTGACAGTTCTGTAGTTTCACTCAGTCAACGTATTTGTGTTTGTTTGATTTAGTCATTTTGATAGACTATATTGTACCCAAAAGTCAGCAAAACCTGACAAATGTGAGCAGAACCTTTTTTTGAGGACATCCTCGTTTGCTATAAAATAAAGTCACGTTTTTTTTTAATTGTAAAAACACAGAACAGCTTCTGTCAGGGTTAGAGTGTGAGTTTGGTTATAGTGTGTATAAAAACAATCTAAGTCTATGGAATGTCCCTGTTTGGATAGATGTGTGTGTAATGTGTGTGTGTAATGTGTGTGTGTGTGTGTGTGTGTGCGTGTGGGTACATCAGCAGTTGGGTTTAATGAACTGAATCTTGTTTCCTCTCTGCCGCACTGAGGCTCTGATTAGCAAAAGCTGACCTGCAGAACTGAAACATCAGTGGGTCTGTATTCAGTTATCTTCTGTTCTCAGCTGCAGTAAATGAGGTATTACACTTGGAGAGTAAGATTACTTCTCTTCTGTTGTAGAAACGATGTGATTGGACTCAGGCAGTCCAGTAGTGCAAACACAGTAGCTGCTATAAATGACTTAGCGAACCATTTCTTGGTTTATAACACTATATATATTTTTTATTTGTTTTTATCACAGTTAATAATTAAGCTTTGCCGTGGGCCGGAGGATGATGATACACATGTGGTGCAGAGACCCATTCGACAATTTAAGACGTACGAACTAATGAACTGTTACTGTCAGAGCGTTTTTTGATCACTTTAAGAGAGAGTTTTTAGAAAATGTTAGCCAACGTTCTGAGAATGTTCCCTGTTAGCTAGGAAGTCATCCTCGCGCACATTGTGCACACAGAATCACGCGGATCTCAGAGGAGACGAGCAGAGGAATGTGAGGAAACCTCTGGCAGTTTAATTACTCCACACATCTGGCAGCATCATATGGAGCAGGTGTCATCGCCCCAGACAAAGTTCCTCTCTGTTCTTCTGATGCTGAGAAACAGAAGAGAACGTCTCTGGCCGACCTTGAGAAACACTTTTATTTGTTGTTTCTTTCTGTAAGCGATGAACTAATTGAGATGTATTAGAGTGGACAGAAATCTTCAGCAGATCTCAGACCAGCACTTTCTCACTGTGGAACTTTACTGAGAGAATAATCTGTCCCTTTCACCATATTTTTACATTCAACATAATTCAAAGAGACAACACTTGCTCACCATAAGCCGTTGATGTTTGTACTTAATGTTTCTTCTAGACAGAAATGAGATTACATTTGGAGAAAATTTGGTCTTCTGTGTCTGAGATGTTTCTCCTGAGAAGACCTCCCAGACATCTCACGTATGTCTTCATTAGAGGTCTCAGCTGTACTGAACATTTCAGAATAAAACTTTCTCATCACATTTATCTAAAACCTGATTATATTGACGATACAGTCAACAACCATCTTATTTACATCTGTTTTTATACAATTTTAGGTAAAACATCTAAGAGATCAGCATCAGGTCAGCCTCAGCATTAACATACTGTAAGCTGAATTCAAACCTACATCTCCCAAATGAGCACCATGACTCAAGGTGTCTGAAGCGTGTCTCCTAACCACTAGGCCAGGCTTCTGAAACACAGGAGAAGTGAACTTAAACTTCATAAGCTTCTATTTCTCTTTTTTATGTTTTGGAATTTCTATATCAAAAATAAAACACAACGCCTGCTTTTATTAATTGTTCCTGTGTCTGCCAGGCAGGTTGCCAGGATGGCCTCACTTTGACTTTTGTTAGTTGTTTGCCCTTCAGCACTAACTAGGTTAGTTTTATACATGCTTTAACCGCTGCTTTGCTTTAACCAAAAAAATTACCAAAGAGTGCACGGCGACAAAAGTGACGCAACCCGTGCGACATCCCTCAGTCTTCATGCATTATGTATGGAGTGCTGTCAAACCATGAACTGTAAAATGAGGAAAACCAACCAAAACTACGATAACAAGCAAAAATGGTGTTTTACCGGAAGTTATGTTTTATTCTACACATAATGCGAAAACTTCCATTTGCATTTGTAGTCCAACAACATCTCCAAAATGTTGATCCTTTTGTATGTCTCACAGATGTGTAAAATAGGACAGTGACCTCCTTCAAATTTCACTTGTACCCTTAAGCGATAAGTGCTCTGAATCCAGACGGTTTACAGTGGGGAGTACAGTGACCAAGGTTAATTTGGATCAGTGATACCCCCTGATTTTCAAACAGAGCGCCGGGCACGGACAGCTGTCGGGGATTTAACAGTCTTTAAAAACACACGCACACACTCTAAAGCCCCTCCTATCACTGTACCCCAATAATTCAGAAGTATTCTGACAGCAGCTCTGTTCTCAATCCATCTCTGAGACACAACCCTCAATGCAATTACTTCTGCGTGCTGTCTGTATTTCAAGGTGAGAACGGAAAGAAAGGGTGATGTTGTTTAAACGTTGTTTGGTGTTAACAGTATATACATGCATTGGTTTGTGGGTTATGGGTGAAACTAATTAAACAGGCTGTTGCTTTTATAATTCATAAGCTATTCAAAGCTATTGTGAATTAATAGCTTCTGTGTGTAATACAATTGAGTTCATATAATATTTATATACAGTGCTGTCCAAAAGTCTAAGACTTCATTTGTTTTTGCATTTATTCTTTTTTTATTGCATTTATTCTTTTTTTGCATAATATTTATTATGCAAATAAGGAGAAATGATTTTAAAACTTTGAAAATCTTGAAATAAAGTTGGAACATTTAGGATGTGCAGTTTTGTTCAGTCACTAATCGGTAACATTTTACAATAAGGGTCTAAATGCATTAATTAACATGAACTAACAATGAATAATATATTTTTACAACATTTATTCATCTTTGTTAATGTTAGTTAATGCAAATACAACTGTTCAGTGTTCATTTGTGTTAAATCACTGTGCATTAACTAACATCAACAGATATAACTCCTGCTACCAACTAAAGACAGAAGTTATTAATTACATGTATTAAATATCATCCATTCACCTCCATGATTTATTTGATGCTTTCATGGTTCTGACTGGTGAGAAGTCCGTTGAAAGTCAGATTCGGGGCCCCTGGGTTCCGGGCCCCGGGCTGATAAGGGTGTAGCATTGTGCTGATAAATGCCACAGGTTCTGTGTGGGGTCTGGACGGGTTCTGACAGTAGACTCCCACTTTCCTGCAGCTTTGTGAATGTGTAGAGATTGCCACAGCATTCACCAGTGAATTTTAATCGACAGTCTCCTGTCCTCACCTAATGAGAGTCAGACTGCTGTGTGTATAAGCAGCTCATTGAGCAGAACGGTACATTTCAGAAACATCACACAGAATATTAACTGTTTGAGAACATGCGTCACTCACCCTCCGCTCGGAGGCAAGCCAAATCAGAGTCTTCACACCTCACAAATCCATGAATTATTGTAATACACGTAGCTGAAAACTTACTGTTTATTTATTAATGGCTAAGGGTTGTATAATTTCTAAGGTTTCTCTGTCAGACATTTGGTTATGAGATAAGTTTTTCCTTCTTTTTGTCATGTATACGGGTGGTGGCAGGGTTATGCTAGTTTTTGGCAGCGAGATCATTTGATTTTTGTGGTTTACTTTGTTAAAAGTGAATCTTTCACCCGTGTTTAATGCAGAGGACTTGGAGGAGCTGTAGTACACAGTAACCAGTCACATGACATTTATGGCTCACGTGATTGGCTCAGAGATAAATTTTTGCCCACCAATGACAGCACTCGGGGTGTGTTGCAGTCGCTATTTAGATGAATGCTAATGAATGGATCTCGGCATGTACAGTGTATTAAAACCAGTTTAAACACAACTTCACTTGTCAGGGATCAGTCGCTCATGTGAATGTTTCAGTAATGCTCTTCCATGGACAAAAGTGCTCAGTTGTTTTTTATTAAAGTATCAGTTTTTCCTCAGATATTTCCCATGAAAAGAAATAAATGAGAGGTTTAGTGAGCACATTAAAGTACAAGTAAGTAAAAGACTGAGTTTGACTCGGGTGTTGACGTTGACTTCTGATTACTTTAGTCTCTCGCACTAAAGCGCTGAACTGGTGCTAATAGAAGTGAAGGCAGAGTCAAAGTTATAATGTCAGTCAGTGAGTGATAGTGAAAAGAGTCATTACTCTCACTCCATTGACTCCATTATAGTCTCTCACTGTAATAACCGTATATCAGAGACTCCATTCTGTATTTATTGATTCACTCTTTAAGGTTAGACGTCCAGGTCAGGGCTCCAACCTCATCATGTTTTATTAGTAAGAAACACATCACAAGCCAAATCCAACCCCTGTTCAAATTCTAACCATCCTGGACCCCAAAGGCTTGCTGTTTTAATTGCCTGATCAAAAATCTGCATGCATTTGTCAGGCACTTTTATCCAATGCAACTTTTTTGCATTTATTTGTGGGTACGTGCATTCCAGGGAATCGAACCCATGACCTAGGTGTTGCAAACATCCTGCTGCCGTATGATCAGATGAGCTACCGGAAAGCACATTTTCTCCTACACATAGAGATAAAGATTTTTAATCAGGAAATAATAAAGTTCTCTCAGCCAGTGGTTTAGATGCAGTAAGTTTGCTAAGGGTTGTTGTTCTGAATATTGTGGCTGTTGCTGGACAGTTTGCTCTTGAGTCACACGCTGATCTTTTAGCCTTCAGAATGGAGATGAATTCTGTCATCTGGGATTAGTGACTTTTTGAATGTGGCCGATGGGGAAACACAAAACTGATTCCCTGCACAATCTGCAGTGCGAGGCAGCAGTCAGACCTCTGCCTCTGATGCGGCGCTTTTGCAGGACTGCCCAGACATCTGAAGCAAAGAAACTCTGTTTTCTGACTCTTGGGGCGTTTGCTTTTTTATACGAGACTCTCAAAATATGAAGGGCTCATAATAAATTCAGCTAAAAGTGCAGAATACTGAAATGCTCTGTGAATTGTTGTGAACATACTTTATTCCTAAAATGTTTCAAAGCTGCATTTTGAAAATCTCTAGAAAGCCCCATAAACGTGTTTACCGAGAGTTTAGATTACTGTGTGTGATTTGCAAATAAATTTCATACAGTATTTTTCTGAAGGCACCATCATGTGTTTCCAACAGCCTTAATCTTCATCTAAACATCATGATGGATTTAGACATCCCAGCGGGAACGTGATGTTTAGAGGATTATATAAATATGGTTTTCACCACCTTCCAGTAATCAGATGTTTAGAGGTTCTGCTGTTCTTCATGACGACAGGAAGAAGATTAGAAATATTTCAATACACAATATTAGAATACAAACACATTAATCCACAATGAAAACGATTTAATGAGGTATTTAAATATTCTTGTTGTGTCTCTAAATTTAGATTGTTGCACTTTGATCTGTTCTGTTTAAGTGATATATGAGAACATATGGACACTACTGAGGGAACACCAAATGTGTTTTTAAGTACACAGACCAAACTTAGCTTAAACGTCTGTGTTCTGATAAAACTCGCAGATGCTCAGATTCTGTAATCAATGAATGTTATGATACTCCACATTCATCTAAACCATATTGATCTGAGTGGTTATGAAGAATAAAAATATTCCCACTTACTGTAATGCTTATTTAAAGAGCCGTCGTACAAAATGATGTTTTGTGATAATAAAGTTCATTTATCGTGTGGTTTGTTGAGTTGAAGTGGCATTTAAAGAGGATTCCAGGTTAAACAGTCGACAGCTTCTGTGAAAGCTGTTGATTACTGCCGAAAATCAATTTACTCCATCAGTTTATAAAAAAGAAAAATATGTTTGAACTCCAGTAAATACACAAATTACAGACAGACATGCCGTACTGCAAATAAACTAAATTTGTTACAATATAGTTCCATTTTGTGTAACCTTAGTTAACAAGAACTAACAATGAACAATAAAATTAAATTAACAATAAAAAAGAAACATTTCTAAATCTTAATGTTAATTTTAGCCTTTACTAATACATTTTTTAAATGAAAAGGTGTTAACATTAGTTAACATCTATGAGCATTAGTTAATGCACAGTGAATTAACATGAATGAACACTCAACAATTAGCAAATTACAACAATTAACAGACGTTAGCAAAGAGGAATAAATGCGGATATAAATATAGATTGTTCATATATTGGGCCATTAACTGTGTCTGTGTGCCATTTGTGTTCAGCTAATTACGATTATGGAGAAAAATCGTAAGTGAGCTCCTTGTGGTTTCTGTAAGGTCAATGTTCCAGTAATGTTTCTGAAAGGACAGAAATATTGAAGAATGTCTTCTGGTTGGCCGAGCACTGAGGAGTGTGTTCTGCTCTGGTTGAGGCAGCAGACAGTCTGAACATTGTTTCTGTTGGCAGCAGTTCAGTTCAGGAATTCCAGGAGTCGGGTCTCAATCTTACCCACATTAAATACATGAACAATAGACAAAGAATTTATGCACACAGTGGTGTGTGTGTGTGTGTGTGTGAGCCAGAGGGAGTCACAATTGCCTGTATTGTGTTTAAGGTTTTTATGGGACATGCACAGAAATTATAAAGTATTATTTAGTTTAGTATTAAAGAACTTGCATTGTACTGAGGCCAAGAATCGATTCAGTCATTGTAAATGCACTGGCTTTAAAATGAAGTCAAACGGAGGTGTAGAACTCAAAACGAGGCTGTTGGATAGAATAATGTTTTTTAGCAGATGGACGTGGACGTTCTTTAAAGGCAATAAATTAGGCTTGATTCTTAACTGATTGAATACTTAATAAATAATCACACTTACGTGAAGCACTTTCTCTATATATGGTGAAATATGGTGTTTGTATGTTAACCCTTTGCTGTAACTTTACAATAATACTACAATGTTTGTTGACATAAAATATTGACTTTTTTTGTTTGGTTGTTTTGTTTCTCTTCTGTTTGTTTTGCTAATGAACTGTGTAGATTTAAATACAATGCCTGTGTGATGCAACATGTTCTTATACAAAGCCTTTTATACAATGACAGTTTTGTCTATGTTGTTTTGTTGGTTCTGAGTAACTCTTCTTATCTTATTTCATATTTTTTATCAGTATAGTGCAGCCCATTATATAAACTTTTCCTTTAACTGTTTGTTAGCCACTTATTTACTCTTTCTTCCATCAGTTCATCATAAATTTCATGTTGTTCATCATTCTGGTTCCCTCAGGGCTTCATTTGTGGTTTATTACTGTTGCCTTCACTCGTGTCGTGGCCCACATGAAGCTGTAACCACATCATCACTATAGAGAGCTGCTTATTGATCAAGGCCAGAAGTCAATTTCCTGTCGTTTTTGAGCTTTCTTTAATGCTATAATATATGCCATGACTGTGTTTCCGTCACATTATAATTGCTTGTGACCGAATCTATTTTATTTCAATATAAAGACAGTTAGGAGAGACCTGCATTGAAACTCATTGAAGTGACAATGAGTTGCTCATG
>JAZGTI010010787.1:0-17306 GCA_036877585.1 Botia kubotai | reverse complement strand
AAGATTCTGGAGACGAAGATTGAGTCAGCACTGAAGAAGACACTGGAGTTGAGAGAAGAGAAGATCCAGAGTCTGGAGTCTCGTCTGGAGGAGAGCAGCAGCTTAAACCTGCAACTCCGCACTGAGCTCACCACAGTATGAAAACTTCTTTCTTGTGTCTAGGCATCCTCAAGCTACATGTATGCATGTACATGTCAAAACAAAGGAAGTGGGGGTAAATGGTGACCTGTCTGATTGTATTGCTGTATCTAATATACACAACTATATCACATTTCAGGGGTGCTAGTAAAACACAACCAGCTTTGAAGTGTAGAAACCATATGTGTTGTAACTGTAACTTTATTTTTTTGTCATATCATATAGATTATCCCATTTTTGCCCTTTCTAGGTAAAGAAGAACCTGGAGGCCTTCAGGCAAAGGCAAGAGGAAGAGGCGGCCCATTCTGAGATCTCTCAGCAGACCAGATCAGGCCCAGACAAAGAGAAGTGGGAAAAAGAGCAGAGAGAGGCCACAACTGAGCTCCTCAAACTAAAAGACAGACTAATTGATGTTGAGAAAAACGTAAGCATGTTTATAATAACCCTGCTCTTTATAATGCAATACTATTATGTTAAATAGTCAGTGTTGTGACCTGCCTGTGTGACTCTACCCACAGAATGCAGCCCTGCAGACAGAGAAGTATCTTCTAAAGGAGCAACTGAAGCAGTTGGATTCCCAGAATGCACAGCTGAACGCACAAACACTAGCTCTGCAGAAACAGGCAGCTTCTCTACAAGAGCAAAACACAGCTCTTCATAAAGATACTGCTAAACTACAGGTAGAACATAAAGTAAAAAAATATGATCACCTAAAAGCAGAAACAATCATTGTTTGCTTAGACGCTTTTATTTTGACGTGCAGGACAAGTATGGTAACCCATACTCAGATGTTTTCCTCTGCCTTTAACCCATTCAATTAGTACACACACATTGAGTAGAGTAGAGAACAAACATTAAAAAAACCATGGACAGTATCCACTATACTGACAAGAAAAAAAATGGAAAATGGGTTCCACAAGTCACAAGAATATATTTGATGTATTGTCAGTTTGCATAATAGCTAAGCATAACTCACTTTAAATAAGTGACATTGCCAAATAAACATAAATAGTTTTACATGCCTGGTGCTTTCTGATGCTATCAGATTTAGTAAGAAAGAGCAGGTGAGAATTCCCTATTCTGAACTTTGTTGACATAAGGGTTTTGGTGACACATGCATAGCAGTTTTATGACCTTAAAGACCAAAGAAAATGGCAGGTGGTATGAAATACGTTTCCAGAAAGAGCATAGAGTGTTCAGCCACTGCTCACCTCCAACCCATACAGCAGGGCATTAAATACACATAAGAATTTATGTGAAGAGTTTAATGGCCATATAAAAGCACACTGTAAATAATGTATACATTGTATATAAATCTACAAAATAATGTACATTTACATTTATACATCTGGCAGATGCTTTAATCCAGAGGCTTACAGTGTAAATACTTTTCATCACAATTTGCATTCACTGACAGTCAGAGCCCTGACCTTACTGTTGCTAGCACCATACTCTACCCATTAAGCTACAGGAAAACCTTATGTAAATATAAAATAAAGAGTCTTTAGATGACAGATTTTAACTGTTGTTTATCTTTCTGTTTGCGTCCAGGTGGAAAACTCAACACTAAGCTCTCAAAGCTCAACTCTTATGGCTCAGTACGGAGCTTTACAGTCCCAGCTGCAGACTCTAGAATCTGAGGCTGAGTCTGTCCAGAAACAGCACGAGGAGGTGTGTGCTGCCCGCGACCGCGTTACACAGGACCACGAGCGCCTGCTCGCTGTTCATGAAAGACAAGCAGCCGAGTACGAGCAGTTCATCGCCCAACACGCGACCCTGAAGAGCAGCCAGAGAGCTCTGGAGCAAGAACATCGTGCTCTGGAGAGCAAGTCAGTGTCCAGCTGTACTTTAAACATTAAGCATTGGCTGTTGGGAGTATTAGTGTACTGATTTCCTCATACACATATACCCTAAATACTGTCTATATTGACTACTTAGTATGTAGTACATGAAAGAGTAGGCATTATGAAAAATTTTTGTAATATGATATCATTATCTTGCCTGTTTTATTCCTGTCAGTTAAATAGTCGTAAAAGAAATAATTGGTGTTTAAGGGGCAGTACATTGATCATTAATATAATTTATTCATAATGAACAATTTATGGTTCATCTTTTCTAAAATAACCCAAATGTTTAGTATTTAATGGTGTATTCAAAGGCATTGAGGCCTGATCTCACAGTATAAATTGAATGTGTCAATGCTGTTAATGGCAGTAAAATAGCACCACTGGGAACAGGAGTGGTTTTAAGAGGTGGGTCACAATGGAAAATGTTTTCTATTTGACTGCCTTTATTTTTAGCTACACACATTGGACATTAATAAGCATGATTATTATTGCACACACACAACCCTGATGCTAATCCTTGCATGTCTGACACCCTAATTTTTCCATGGTACAATGTGGAAAGATCTTTCTTTTGTTAAGAACAGGAAAAACATGGTTCTGTTTGCCATTAGTTTAGTTCAGTATTCTGTCTGTGTGTCTTTTATCTCTCTCTCTCATGAATAATGTAGTAGTGTGTCTCTTGGGGCCTCAGCTGAGGGGTTTAGCAGATGGCTGTCAGGGACCCAATCAGCTGTAATGTCCACCGGCCTCAGCGTTCCTGTCCAGCACTTCACATGCCACACATGCTCAGTTCCTAACATGTGTTTAAATTTACACCATAAATCTACAACGCTGGGTGTTTTTGTCTGTGTTTTGCTCTATGAAAGATTCCAAACCTTATTTTAGATTAAGTAACCCTTTTGTAGTAATGCTAACCTCTTAATAATTATAATGTATTAGATAATACCTATAAATTACAGTTGCTCTCACAAATAGCCAAAAATTTAAATTAAAACAAAATGTTCAATTGACTCACTTTATATCATGTACATTTAAAGATTAAAATGTACAGATTAGGAAATAATTATTTCATTTATCACTAGAACAAACATATTAACCCCCTGCTCTTTCACCACAAGTCCTCTAGGGCTTTGTGAACCCCCAGTGGGACTTGCAGGCACCATATTTAATTAGACATGAATGAGAACAAGGCTTTAAGAGATAAATGTAGTCTGTTTGGTATACGCTTTTAAGGTCCTAGGTCACTAATTTCCACATCCCGTGTTTTCTGGAGTTGTTTTTCACTGGACATTGATTAGGAAAATGTTTCATCAAAATGTAAAAGTGTTTCACTGACTGATCGATCAACAACAAACATAACAATACAAAACATAACAAATTGAAGAGACTGTTCGTTTAGCCACATGTTCATTAATGTCGAATTAAATATGCATTGCACTCTGACAAGTCTGTTGGAGAGGCTCTTCTTTACAGTACATTAGTGTTAATCAGTAACCACTTGCGTGTACTTGTGAGTCGTATGATGTATCTCATACGTATGATGTATCTGTGTTATAGAAATGTGTGTTAACAGTGTTGCTGTATTTTGTGTGTGCAGGTATATGGTTCTTCTAAAGCAGAAGGACGCTGTGGAGGAACTTGAGGCCTCTCTGCACAGAGAGAGGGAGAGTCTGGGAGAGGAAATTCACAAGAACACTCTTATCCTGGGGGAAAACCACAGTTTGAGGGAAGAGATAAACAGGTGAGAGAATCTTTAAACTCCTAAACACCCTCACTGTTTTTGTAAAAAATGTCATACTTTTAAAACAGTTAATGTGATTTTGTGCTGCCCTCTGCTGGTTGGAGTAGGCTTGTGTATGTCTTGCAGCATGACACTGTAATGTCTAAATGTGTTTTATGTACCTCCAGACTAACACACACACACAAGCAGCTAAGGCAGGAGTATGACTGTCTACAAGTGCAGACCAAAGAACTGAAAACATCTCTGAACGAATCTCAGCTGGAGTTGAACCGCTGGCAGGCACGTTACGATCACCTCAAAGAGCAGCATCAGGGCCTGGACATCTCCATGACCAAACTAGACAACCACTGTGAGGTAAGCAGGAAATATCTCGAATGGATTTTAAATGTGTTCTGTTGTAAATGGTCTAATTATCTTTGCATTGTGACCTCCTTCCCATTAAAAATAAACAACCCTATGTACATACAAATCCAAAAACTTCACATCACTGTTGTTTGGTCAGTGGTTGCAGTCGGTTTTAACTCTCTAACTCTCTTTCTTTCAACGTAGCTGCTCACCCGTCTGAAAGGAAACTTAGAAGAGGAAAATCATCATCTTCTCAGTCAGATCCAGATGCTTAGCCAGCAAAACCAGACTCTGCTGGAGAGAACCATGGAGAGCAAAGAACTCTATCATGAGGAACAGAAACAATACATGTGTGTGACAGAACAGAACAATTTGTGTTGCACATCTTATTTTCAATCATGAAACTAGCAGTCCACGTTTTTTATTGCCGACCTTCTAATAGTCGTATTTTCCCTTGCAGCGATAAGCTGAATTCTTTGCGACGACAGAAAGAGAAGTTGGAGGAGAAGATCATGGACCAGTACAAGTTCTATGACCCAACCCCTAAAAAGTGATTGCCACAATCCAAACTGTGATATACTCCTAAATTTCGACTCAAGGTTTAATTTTAATGGTCTTTTTTTGACATTTATTTCCATCTTTATTTATTATACAGGAGTCGACATTGGGCAGGAGCTAAAGCAATAGTAAAACTTATCAAACCTAAGAAAGAAAATTCTCGAGAGAAGGTGGACACCCCACGGGAGAGGATCCGGAGCGCCCCAGACATTCCCCTGCCCGAGATCCCCACATGTTTCGACTATCCTGAGAGCGCCCCACCCTCTCTCCCTCCGCCACTACCCCCCAGACAGACGCGTCTCAGTGTGGACTCCATGAACATTCACTCAACAGAGGAGAATAATACACAATGCATAATGTCTCCCACACCTTCGCCTGCATACAACAGTCGAGGTGAGTTCTCACTGTCACAGGGCTGAAACTAGCCCCACATTCACAAGACGTAACATGACCTGGAAGTTTAGATGCTGAAAAGTTCTTGTTTACCACTATAGTAGGTTGACCATGTAAGGTCAGCAAAAATGTATGGTGCTTGTACACATTTTTGTCCTTTTCGTTTTGCTACCAATTTCTCATACAAATGCAACTTTGATTGGATACAAACTGCTTATCTAAAAGTTTTTGTGCGGGCAGACATCATGAGAAATGTATAATGATTGTGGGACAATTTACAGACATAATTTACCTCATCAATAATTCTCTTAACAAATTAGGCCAGATTACATTAATTTGAATTGTGAAACGTATTCAGGCCTATAGGATCTGTTCTCTTAACCTATTTTCAGGCGTATCTAGATGTGGTTCCTTGGCGCACACCCATGTTTGGAAAACAATTTTTGCACCTACCAAACAACTCTAAATTCTGAAGTTAAGCAGGTTCAAGTCTGTGATATAAAATTTAGTATTTAAGAAAAATCGTAGATAGTTTGTCTTGTTCCGGGGTTTTTATTTTCACTTCTATGAATTTTCAGAGAAAGAGGGCCACTTTTACACTAATGCGTTTTGCTTAAATAGCTTTAGTGTTGGTGGCAATTATCTGCCTTATCCACTGGGGGGCGCTATGTGATCTCAATCTCTGTTTACTATTGACCTTCTCTTAGTAACTAATTTAGTACATTTCCAATTTCATACTGTTGTTTCTCAGCTTCTCAGGTAATAATACTTTTCAGAGTTTCATTCTATATTGCATGGCCAAAGGGAAGCTTGGGGCTTTATTCTTTATGAATTATAAATGTAACCTTTTTTAATCTCTAAATTATTTTTTTCTCCTTCACTGATTCCTGTCTTTCTCCCTGTCTGTGTATCTGTCTGTACATTAACCCACACACACTCCCACCAGCAGCGAAGCGTTTCTGCTTCCTTAGGAGCAAAAGTCAGGAGAAGATGCGAGTTCAAGGGACTCCTCCCTCTCGAGGATCCATTACCAGACGCCTGCGCTTCTGGTCCTGCTCTGACAACATCATTTCCCGCCCCCCCGCGAGCCCTTTTCACACATCGGCCATTTCTGACACCTCATCATTTTCATAATCATCAACATCACCTTAACAATGGTTTACCCCATCTTTACCTATCCCATATACCATTACTTTCTTTTTAATATTTGTTATTTTTAAATGCAATAAGCTATTCTTAAGATTTTTCAGACTGGGCGCCGACAAACCAAACAAAAAACGATCAGAGATTAATGTTCCTGTTGCCATAATCACGATATGTTTACAGTAGGCTACTCAATCTAGGCACAGATCCGCACACACAACACACCTTTCACAGACTGAACTCTAAATAAATGCTCTGTGGGGCTCTGGGACCTGCCTGCGGGACTCTGAATGCAGTAAGTGTGTTAAGTAAGCATGTTCAAGAGCTAAATGCAGCCAGCTTTCTCCCGCAATGTCTCTCAGCATGTGTACGTTGCAAAAATATTTTCTTAATCAGATTTGTTATCTTGTTTTCCAGTGAAAACATCTAAACATCTTTTAGAGAAACATTTTTTAAGGTGTATCCTTAAAACAAAATTGCCAGTAGGGTGGGAAAAATAAACTGTAGATATGTTGTCTAAAAACAAGTTTTATTTTTTTTACTCAGTTTTGCTCCTCAAATTGTTTTAAAGATGTTTAGCAGTTTTCATGCAAAACAAGAGAGAACTGAAAAAGAAAATGTTTTTTTTGCTGTGTGTGTGATAAAGCTGGAGGTGCGACCGAGTGACAGCCGTTGCACTAAACGCCCCTGTTAACAGCACCAGTCAATAGTAATCAAATGAAGTGCATGCATAGCAGAGAGACAGGAGGAGGAAGGCAGAGGGAGGCGATAACTTAATTGGACTGTCATCTTTGAAAGATGGAGAATTTATGCTTTGTGTTTGGTGATGTGTTGCAATAGTCTTGTTAGTCCTCAGTACAAACTACAGGAAAACCTCAATATCCTCAGATATCATCTTTTTCTTTCACGGTGCAAGAAATGGTTTTAAATTTCCGTTTTGAAACACAGTCTGTCAATACATTACAACAGTGGAAGGTTAGAGTTTTTGGAGCTGTGAACTAGTGGTTAGCATGTGTTCAGATCTACAGGGCCTTGGCATTTGCTCATTTTGCATGTGTATGTTTGAAACTGGCTTTTGTGATGTTAGTCCAGGCAGTTATGGAAACTACTTTCACCTTGTTTTATATGTAAGAAAGTGATTATCAGCTTGAGTCTCATAAAGAGAATGTCATAAACACTTTATTATTTTAGCTAGTATCAAGTATTTTAGCTATTAGTTTTGATTTGGCCACAGCAGTAAAGCTTAAAGGAATGTTATAGCTTTAATGCAAACCATTGGCAGCTGTAACATTAGCAAAGAAACATACACATAATAACATAATAAGAAATAACACATCCCTCAGTTTGTAGAAACAAACAAAAATCATTTTTACAGTAATGAAATTGCAATTGAAAGTCTACTGGACAAGACTCTGCTCCAGAATAAGGCTTCAGTTGCAAGGGTATTATTATATTGTATATAACTGTAACTGAATTATAATGTTTGTATCAAAACCAATCAAAATTATTTTCTGTAAAAAATAGTTCCACAGATACTTATGATAAAGCTCAATTTATATTTACCCTGAAACATTCCTATTAGAAGTGTTTTCCTGTAGCTTTAATGGCAGAGCATGGTGCTAGCAACACCAAGGTCATAGGTTTGATGGCATAAAGAGCACACGTTCTGATAAAATGTGTCTCTTGAATGCATTGTAAGTTGCTTTGAACAAAAACATTGGGCAGATCTGTGTGTCTAAACTGTGTGGAAAGCCCACCAGCTTGACACAGTCCCTTTTACTAACACATTCTTGAGCGTTTGCCTTAACACGTTCTCCCATGCAGCTGCTCGCAGCATCACTGGAACCCAGCAGCAGCGCTTGCACAGCAGATGCAGATATCTCAATATACTGACCTGCTCTGTTTATTTTTTTAAAGTGAGCAACAGTGGAGGGTCCAGGGGCCGAGAGCCCCGTTGCTCAGTAGGGGAGGTTAATGAAAGCATGAACGGGCATGAGGATCGGGTCCGGTGGAGGGGCCGAGAACCAGGAGCCACCTGTTCAACTCCACTGAGCCGCAACTCCCACAATGCATCAGGTTTCACTACTACTTCCAGTTTGAGGCCAGGAGGGCGCAGACCAAAAGGTAAATATAAATTATGCTGCTTAGAACGTTGCAGAAGCCTTGAGCTTCAAATGACAAGTATTTTATTACCGTCCAAGGTAGCATGTACAGTTTCTTACTCATCCTAAGAGAAACCTTTTCTAATCAGTTTACAAAACCTTGGGATTTTGTAAACACATTTTATTCAGAGATATATTTTGTGGAGTTAATACTGGGGTGGTAACAAACAATTATAAAGATTACAGTTTCAAAATGTGATAATTATATATGTTAAACATTAGTCTTCTGTGCTGCAGGCTTGCCCCATAGACATGAATAGTAAATGCTTTATATAGCTTAAGGAATTTCATTGCCTGGGGAAATCAACAGCAGGCGTCGATATAGCCCATTTTGTCGTGTCACTTGTGTGGATTTTTCTTTTGTTTTATCAATCTCCGCTTAGTCATTGCCTCGTTATATTGTGTATGTAAGTTTATATTGTGTAATGTGCTACAATAAAGGTATGGGAGCTTCAATTTCACCACTGACCCTCTTAAAGACTTTTGCCTCAGAGTCAACTGCAGAGTTGACTGCATAAACAAGTAGTGATGTTTAAAGGAGGCCCACAGGAAAACTGTAGTGGTCTGAGGCCCATTGTGCCCTATAACTACACATTCTTAGGAGAGCAATTTTAAATTTTAAACCTAATTTTAAATTCGTTTTTTGAATAGTGCAATAAATATGCAAATGAAACAAAATGGGGTATTTTGTATTAGTTTCTCTTGTGCTCAGATTTTGGTGCATAATTTCTTGACAAATTACAAATATTCCTCAAATTGTGTGGTTTACTTTTTTCAGGTCTATTCACTTATTGGGCAATATTATGGGCTATATATAGACACTTACATTGAAAGAGGACTGGTCACGCCTGTGTACCAGAAAAATTTTGCTCCTTTGGGCCATTAAGAACCACCCACAACCACCTTAGCAACCACCTAGCAACATGCTAAAACGTTTTCAGAACACCTTAGTAGCTGCAAAGCAACGATCTGGTAATTGTGTAAATGTGCTGATGATCCTGAAATGCTTGTAGAGCAATAAAATAAACCTTGAATAACACCCACAAGCACACTTACTAGGTGATGCTTAAGAACATAAAAAGATTTATCCACATAAACAAAATAAATATGAGAATACACAAACAAACACTTCTTTATTTTAAAACCACAGCACAAATTTTTTTGTTTGAAGGGTCAGTCCCAGAGGAAATGTTGGGACATCATTCCCCAGATGCTGGCCTTGGGATCGGTGTCCATGGAAACACAGGTAAGAGAATTAACTAAATCAATACACACTGGTTCCGAGCTTTAGTTGAGTCTTTTGTTTAAATGCATTGTGTGCCTTCCTCCACAGGCCACCGTCCCAGTTCTGCCGAATTCAGCCGCAACACCTCCAGCAGTAATTCCCCTGTCAGCTCAAAGGGTGTGTGTGCGCTACCTGTTACAATAGCAACACTGTTATGAAAAGTAATAGAATCAACTCATTAGCCATCTCTGGAAAATTACACACACGTTAACATTGTTATACACGTTATACACGTTATACATGTCATTTTACACATTTGTGTCTTTGTAAAACACATATTCAACCCCCCTCCCCCACACACACACACTGATTTATTGTCATGCAATGTTAAAACAGTAGTTGTTAGGCAATATGATGTCTTCACATCTGCACATCGGCTTTCCCTTGGTAAAAATCCCCTAAGATGATTGTATTTCAGCATGAGTATAATGGAGCTGTTTCAAAAACCAAATTCTCAATACAAAGGGTCAAATCATAGCCTTAAAGCACTTAGCAGTGGTCATCAAGTATTTAATATAAACCATTTTTGGGCTATGTTCGTGGGGAAAAACATGACTGATTTAGACGACAATAAAAACGCTGATAAATGCTAAGATTACGGACACTAATACTGTCTGAATAGGGTTATGACATACACAGTGATTTAGTATGGTTCTTCCCTGCCCGGGTCCTGAGATATTTCTGTCTTCCACAAGGTTCTCTGGACTGCCTGCAGGGCAGGTCTGCTAGTCTATCAAGTGACGATGTTGTTGGACTAAGTCACAAAGGCTCACGTGTCAGTCAGTCATCCTTGATTCCCCGTAGCTTCACCCTTCCCTGTGATGGCCCATTTGCTCAGCAGTCTTCCCAGCGCCCAATTTCACGTCGGCCTTCTTCCCCTGGCAGCGAGATGGTTAGCCTGGAGGAATTCTTGCAGGAAAGTAATACACTGTCCCCACCCACTGTAAGTTAACCTCTTTCTATAGATTTTCTAGTTTTCTTGTTTGACCATTTCATGTGGTAATAAATTGAACATGCTGTTACTGGGGAGTGAATGATACAATTTGAAAAGTTTGCATTTGTCTTGAACTGCTTTTATAGTTTTTTTAATGTTTTCTGAGGCCCACTTATAATATTAGCAAGATTTTTACATCAAAAAACTATCTCTTGAAACACTTCCAGAGGTGTGCCACATTCAAGACTTGGAAGAACATGCCCACTGCTATAATTGGGTAATAGTTTTGCATATAAAAAACAGGTCACATAGTGAAAACATTGTTACTTATACTTGTTACTTACACTGTTGCGACATTACGGTTTGGTCCAATATAGTCAACACTGCATATTTTATTTTCAGCCTCTCTTTGTCAAACAATGTTTTGTTATAAGGGGGACATCAGATGCATCTTTCACTATTAGCTTTATTGTATTTTAGTTAGGTTTCTGGGGTGTTCTCCAGCTCAGAAAAGCTGAAAAGAAAACATGCAGACAGTTTGTTATGGGCTCTCTCAGCCTGAAACAGTGTCATTCAGTGAGCTGTTTTAATTTGCAAAACGTAGATAACTAGATATTGTATAGATAAACCCACCTGTTTTGTATTCAGGTAGCGAAGGCAGCTAACAAAGGTACATTCAGTGTTGCCAACTAATCAACTTTGTGCCAGATTTAGCGATTTTTCAGACCCATGCAAAGAGTGTTTTTACACAACTTGGCAAAGGATTACACGATTTTGGCATCTCTGTTGTTTCTCATTGTGTCTCGAGTTAGCATTTATCTCATATTTACCTCCTGCTACATGAACAAACCAGTGGGCAGTGCCAAAGAGGTGATGATGTAAAAGTAGTTGATCATCTGCAGAGGTGGTCTTTCGTTGCACTGTGACATCATACCGAGATTAAATCTGACATGAACAGTTTTGAATGCTTGGTTTTATTTAAAGCTGTTTTTTGACTAATGAGGACGTTTTGAGTTCTGAATCCTCTTATATGTCAAAATATGATAGGTATGATAAAGGAAAAATTGGTTTTCCCAGTTTATGACACCTTTAGTTTGTGTTATAATTCAAACTTTAAGATACAAATATGATATCCTGCACCATCTATCAAACATTGAGTTCAGGGGGTGTATTTTTATACTGACAGAAAGCTTTGAGAACAGCAAAGATATCTTTCCAAATATAATCAATCAATGAAAGCATTTATTATTGATACTAAATAAATTATGCATGATATTTTATCCTCACTGAGTGCATTGTTGTTTGGTAATTGGGGCTTTTCATGCTTGCATCTTTGAGTGCTGTGAGAGATTTCCCATGGAGACTGATTAATTTTCACAATAGCAACTAGTGGCCACACTGAACTTGATATCACAGGTCACATTTCACACACATATAGCCTGCTATCATAATGGTTTTCAGCAGGCCTTACTGCAGTTTAGTTTTTAGAAAATTAAGCTAGCTAAAGCAAAACCTGTTTTTCTGTGCAACCGTGGCCTTTACATTTATTGGCCTTTGGCAAAAAGTGTCATGTTGATATTTGTTTTAAAGTATTTGTCACTCTCCTAGGTGCAGACAGGAAGTCGAGAGGATCTGATGACTGACTTTTTCTCAAGATCTACTCAACCGGCCCCCTTGCGAGATGGCGCTAAAACCCCCACCAATTATGTCACACCAACCATCAAGACTACTCCAGAACTAAAGGATCGGGCCCCCAAACCTGGACAAAGTGTCAAACCAAATGTTCGACTCAACGAAACCTCCACCCCCCCCTCCCATTCGCAAACCCTTCCTAATAGAGGAGTCGGATCACGACCCTCACCCCTGCAACAGTCTACTCCTCGCAGAGGGGTGGGCAATACTGGCCTGAGCCGCACGTTTAGCCTGGCCTCGGCAGACCTTCTACACTCCAATGGGCCAGACAACTATTGCCCTGATGCTGGTTCTCCCAGCCAGAATGATGAGGTGCTGAGGAGATCTGGTGCAGTGGCCAGAGAGAGACCAATGTCTGCTAGAATGGCTGGATCTTCACCGGTTCCTGGAGACCCAGGGCCCCTCTCTGTGGACCCTAGGCGTCTATCTGTCGCTCCCTCAGGGGACGAGTTGTCCCTGACATATTTGCCCCCACTGCACACTTCCTCAGCGTCCTTGCAGGTAGAACGGGAATACGCAGGGAGCATTAGTGGCCGGGCTGGAGGGCTTCGCTCCAGGACTACGCAGTCCCGGTCATCACTGCATCGTGGCGAAGTTGCTATGGTGACTCCAGTGAGAGCCGTATCAGCTTTGAGGCCAAAGGACTTAGAGGAGGAGCATCGGGAACTGAGGGAGGCTGACTGTCCTCAGCTAAAGAAAACAGACACTGCGAACTTGAGTTATGACAGCAAGGAGCAAGCCACCAGCAAACCTGCTTCCCCAGACCCCAACAATGATCCTCAGACTGTGTGGTACGAGTATGGTTGTGTGTAGAACAGGGTGAAGATGATTCAAACTGCACTGTAAAGATCCAGGAAACAGTTCACTCCAATTTTTTTTACATTTCTACTTGCGCTACAGAACCAGGTCTTCACACCCTGGTCAGAAAAGGAATTTATTAGGCACTTGAATGTATCCCCCTCTCATCAGACAATTGAATGCCATTGATTTCCGCAGTTATCTGACGCTTCATGGCAGGCCAGTTTCTAGTCTATTCTAAATGTAAAAAACAAATGTTGGGCTGTGTGCTAGTAGCCACTCCCAGTGTAATTACAGAGTAGCGATGGCATCAATTCTAGAGAGGCGCAGGACCACTGCAGGTTCATCACAAGAGACAGCCTCACTGGGACCCATTACAGGAAGCGGGTCCTCTTTCACTCATTCCCAGCTGACATACCAAACAATCTGCTCTTTTCTGCTTCTTGTGGATGGCCATTTATTTGCTGTGGAACCTGGGTTTGGCTTGGGCTTTTCTCAGAAGCAAGCAAGAAGACAACAGAGGCAGAAAGAAAGAAGAGACTGTTGAACATGAGGATAATCATTTTGATTAAGCTGATTAAATGAGGGTAATGTCTTGGGAATTGAGTCTGAGTTTGCCTCTGAGCACTGGATAGTGTTTAACAAGCATTTAGGGGTGTACTAATGAGAAATTTAAGCTCAGTTTGTTTTTGTTCTATTGTTTTTTTAACACTTTTATAACACTGCACAACTGTTGTAATGACCAGAAGTTCTGATTTATTTATTAATGTCTTTGGGACAATTAAATTACACTTGTGTGCGTGTGTGACATGTTGTATGTATGTGTGTGTACATTGTTGATTTTGGCCCAAAGCTCATAGATTTCAGGTGTTCCTTATTAATCATGGAGATCATGTCTACCAACCTGTTGTCTGTAGTTCACTGTCAGTGGTGCTTTAATTGTCATCATTTCATCATCCCTAACTTCTTGAGGTCTCCTGAGACATTCAAAGTCTGGCGAGAGCAAATTACCAAAAGGGGTCAATGAATTTACAGTGAGTGTGTGACTATAAGACTGTCTCCTGTTTGAATGTGCACAGCTACTGATAAAATCAATTTTAGATATAAAACTGTTATACTTACACTACTGCACATGGTTAGATTATTTCCTGTAAAATATGGTGTTTTTGAGTAGGTACCATAATAACCTTTTTCACAAGTCGTGAAGTTTATTGTGAACGATAGAAGTCTGTTTAGAGAAAGCTGTTGTCCAAAAACTTTGTAATAAAGATTTTTCTTGAATATACCTGAAATTTAGAAATTTGTGAGCTTTTGTTAGAAACACTGGCAAAAGCCCTGGCAGTGAATGTGATTTCATCAAGACATGTTACTGGATCAGCATCATTGTAAGTCCTGGAACAACATTTCTGTCAACAAATCAGATTGCAGAATTAGGGTGAGTAATTTACAACGGATTCAAACGCTGCTTAAACAATTACAGTAAAGAACCCGAACTGTCAGTTTTATGAAAAGTATATGAAGCCGTCTCGTCAAAAAAAAGTTTCACTTTTAAAATGAGCCATGGACCCCTGCGTCCTGTTCCATTTCGTTGCGCCTCAGTCTAGCCTTATTTTTTTAACTCGACGTGTCCTGTGTGAACGCCCCATGTACCCTGAGGTTTACTTAGGTTTTCCCTGATTTACATAATTACACCTTTAGCGCTAAGACCAACAGTGTCCCAACATGACACTAAGACGGTGCCTTTAAACCTAGTGAGCTGCCTTCCTAAACAGCATATTTTGACATCATACGCGCGTTCCGAGTCTGCTCGGTGTTCCCCACACACATCATAATGACGCACAAAAGGGCAACGATGACTAAAATGCTGTCTATGCAGGGGATCACTAGGAAGTGAGAAGGTATGGGTCGAGGAAGGTATTTGAGGTGAGCGTTTCGTTTTGATCTTCATAAAAAGACTGTTGATTCAATCTGAGATTTTTGATGAACATTATACGGTTTACAATCTCGGAAGCAGCCCATTGAACTAGTGGAAAATAAAGAGGTTCACACTTCGGAAATGGAAGAAGCAGAATGGGATTAAAATCGACAATCTGAAGGTAATACATTTAATATTACAACAGTTTCTTCATTACCTATAGAACATTATGGGAGCCATAACTTCCCCATAATATCATTAAAAGTTACGAGTTATCAAACTAATATATCTTATGTGCCACTGTCTTTACATTATGATTGAAAGATTTTGAAAGCTTTATTTACTTTGTGAAGGCGATCTCATAGATTATGTTTCACGTCGTTACAATAGTAAACAGGCTGCAACTTGATCAATTTTGATAAAACGTTTTTCATTGGAAATGATACTGCGTAACGTCCAGGATGTTATGTGACTATCCTTAAATACTAAAATATCCGACAATTTATAACTGATGGCGTACTAACATTTTATCAGATGCCTGGTCAGTTCTCAAGTACTTCAGCATATGAGAATCTAGACGATCAAGTTCAACCTCTGTCCAACATCTTCAATATCCGTCTGTTTAGCATCCAACAGTGAAATTATCCAGCGCAAATGTGTTCTCCCAATGACCGTTACATTTCTTAATACATGTTAAACATTGATCTCGAAATAAAGTGAATCAGCATCGAGTTTAGAGAGACTGTTCAAGCGCACGTCTTTATATTTGCTATGCGAACAATGGCAAACTAATGAATAACGTTAACGGCTTTATGTTAGGCAGTCATATTACAGCTCAAACATTCTCTGTTGGGTCCCTACGTTATGTGTGCCAGGATTGCAATGCGGACAATACCGTGCGCTTTCTAACTAATGAACATGCACGTAGGTCTTGCATAGTAACCACAGTAGCTACTGTGGAAATTGTCGTTAAACCATGGGTGACTCCTTATAATGAGTTAAATTAACTTGATTAGGTTTCTATAAAAACCAACTGTAGCATTTGTTTAAAATAAACTAAACATTTACAAAATAGCTGTAACATAGTAGATTGCCCTAATTGATTTAGGAACCTGCAACATAGCAAAATATAGTAGCTAATCTTACTATAGCTCCTATATAGATCACTACCATGATTTGTTTCTTAAGAAAAAAAAACAATTTTAGGTGATTCATGTGTGAGTGGGGTTAAAGATTGTAACAACCCGTGTTGTTTTTCGGCTTTCCTGTAGCTCAGTGGTTAGAGCATAACTTTAACAACGCGAAGGACATGGGTTCAATCCCAGGGATTGCACATACTCAGTAACAATATATAGTATAATGCAATGTAAGTCGCTTTGGATAAAAGCGTCTGCCAAATGCGGAAATGTATTTTCTTCATTACCTTAAGAACAAATATGATAACCATATACCATAATACCACAGTTACAACCATTATGACTACTCTAAAACTGGTACCATATTATGCACCACTGTCATCACAAAACAACTAAAATAAAAAATATCTCAGGCGCCACAAATTTAATTAAACCAAGTTTTAAAAATGTTGCTATATCCGTGAATGTTCAGGCTACATGAGCAAGGGTGCTATTGTGCTGAATATCAGCATGACTTTTGGCTGTAGACACAAGGTCACAGGTATACTACCCAGTACAGCAGCACTCTTGCGCATGTGAAATTACTTTTATACAACAGTTCAAATTTATGTTTATTTCACACTTACTGATAAAAGAACCTCCACTCACTGCATCGTTCAGATTTGGAATGCTGCAAGCACAGACAAGTGGAGTGATACAATTAGTAAAATGTTGCAGTGGTGTTCGGAACAGTGCTTGGCCATTCACATTGGATGGCAAAACAAACGTTAATTATTACTAAGAATGTCACAATATTTTGAAGTATTTATTGACCCAGCATTGATCGAACCTCTTTTACCCGTGGGTAAATTCACTGAATCTCATTTCTGCTGTCATTAAGATTGATAGCAAGCGTTCTTGTTCTCCTAAGCAACAGCAGACTGGCTTTTTTACACAAATAGGACCACATATGCATTTACAGGAATCAAACCACTTTAAATGTGAATTCTGACGTTAAAGTTTTAACACAAGCCAAATGTTAATATATTAAACAGTCAACCTGTGTGTATGACAAAGAACGAAAAAACATGTTTTCTACACACATCCACATGTCGAGTTAGTTTCTCATTCTTTCCACATGTTGGGTAATATTCTCCCCAGCACTGTGATGTGGCTGTGACTCTGATCCATCATTTAATGGATCGGTGATAAAACATGGTGTTCTTGCAGTGATTCATCT
>JAZGTI010010786.1:0-17306 GCA_036877585.1 Botia kubotai | reverse complement strand
CTCTGATGTCTTTCGTGCCTGTTGTTTTTAACCTTTGCTCAATAAACCAGTTTTGACTGAATTGTGGGTTTGGGAAATGTCCCACTATGGTGTCTGTTTTCCCACGAGGCTGCTCTTCCCCCACCTGTGGGAATGTAAGAGTGTATTTTGGGAACTTTGGCTTGGTAGTGACATGGTGAGGGTTGTTAGAACAACTTATCTAAATTTTGAGGAATAATTCTCAGCTCTGGTGTATAAATGAAGGTCACAGGCTTCATGGTCACATTGTCTTGTATCTAACACCCCCAGTGTTTGGAAAACATGCTCTTCAGCAGATATACTTGTGCTTTTAAATTGCAGTTCTTTGACCTTCAACGTTTCTTATTTTTGATTTCTTGTGTCTATACACCAAAAAACAAAAGCATTTGTTAAATCAGATCAAAGCTATCCATCAGTTTCTTGTTGACATGAAGAATGCAACAGTTGGTGCATTTCTGCCCCCTATGGCTAAACATGGAACTGACAAACCTTAACTTTGCATTTATCTTGATTGTATTTTTTTGTGTAGGACTTGACTTCAGCATTGACCAAGAAGATCACACTAAAGACCCCGCTTATCTCATCTCCCATGGATACTGTCACAGAGTCCTCAATGGCCATTGCCATGGCAGTGAGTACCCTCCGTCTCCACTACTTTTGTGATTGGTCTGAACATCTGTCATTTCTTCATTTAATTGTCTCCGATTTGCTAATCCAGCTCATGGGAGGGATTGGAATCATTCACCATAACTGCACCCCAGAGTTTCAGGCCAATGAGGTGCGCAAGGTCAAGGTAAGGCTGCAATATCCTTTATAAATGTCTCTGTGGTTGACATCTGTCTGTGTGTGTTTTTGTAAGTGTTGATATTTGATGTTAAGGTGTCTGTGCATGTGTGCAGAGGTTCGAACAGGGTTTTATCACTGATCCAGTGGTGCTTAGCCCTCATCATACAGTAGGTGATGTACTTGAAGCAAAAGTCCGACACGGATTCTCTGGAATTCCCATAACTGAGACTGGCAAGATGGGCAGCAAACTGGTCGGCATCGTCACATCTCGAGACATTGACTTTCTCTCTGAGAAGGATAATAACAAACCTCTGGAAGAGGTAACTTCCCTTTATTTAATTATTTATTTTCCTCCTGTGTTCTTAGAATCACAGAATTCAATTTTCTAAGTGGGGAATGAACAGTTGAATATATATATTGATTCAAATAATAACAAACGAAACTCAAGTAAAAGTTAAGTAAAATTGATTTGTATAGAAAGTTATGTAATTTTAAATGTATCACTTTTAATATAGACAGTGAACTTTAATGATAACTAAAGTATAGTTTCAGATTGAGGATCAGTGGGATGGCACTACGAAATAGCAGTGCAGGAATCAGAATCTGTTCTTATGGCTGTGAATCTGAGAACATTGTGACAGTTCACTTGCTGTAATTGTTTTCCAGGCCATGACTAAAAGAGAGGACCTGGTAGTTGCTCCAGCTGGTGTCACACTCAAAGAGGCGAATGACATCCTGCAGCGCAGCAAGAAAGGTCAGAATATTAAATCTAATTAAATAATTGATCATGTCAGAATAGCAGAGCCCTTCGTCTTTTTGTCCACAAATAAGAAACTGATTTAAAGGCTGTAATATTAACAAGTGATGTCTTGTATGAACAGGTAAACTACCCATTGTGAATGACAAAGATGAGTTGGTGGCCATAATTGCCCGCACAGATCTGAAGAAGAACAGGGACTATCCACTAGCCTCTAAAGACTCCCGCAAACAGCTACTGTGTGGCGCTGCAATCGGAACCCGTGAAGATGACAAGTACCGGCTGGACCTGCTCGTGCAGGCGGGGGTGGATGTAGTGGTTCTGGTAGGTCACAGACACTTTTCTTTTGAGAAAAGAGAAAAGGTTTCCTTCAATATTTCACTTTTCACAGCCTGTGATTTTAAGCAATGCCAGATGCTAGCTTGTATTTGAAGGGTGGGGAGTTGTTTTTAACACCTTAATTACAGGAGTTAATGGAGGAAGTTGTTAGGAGGAGTTATTAGGAGGAATCCACCTGTGTCGTCGTTGGTTACATAAATTGTTCATATATACATGTTTAAACTTCTAACAAGTTCCTTTTAATTTGTTTACATGCTGTTTGTGGTATTAAGTTAGTGGGTGTTTGTTTCTTAACAGGATTCATCACAAGGCAACTCAGTATATCAGATAAATATAATTCATTACATCAAGCAGAAGTACCCAGAGCTGCAGGTTGTGGGTGGAAACGGTAAATGTCATACTTAAATACTACCATGACCACTTTATTTTAGTCTCTATAGCTTATAGTTTCTGAACTCTTCAATTCTTTCTTCGAAGTGGTCACAGCTGCTCAGGGTAAGAACCTAATCGATGCAGGTGTGGACGCTTTGAGAGTGGGAATGGGCTGCGGTTCGATCTGCATTACACAGGAAGGTTGGAATTGCACTTCTATCTATTTTATTATGTCTTTCCCACAAACATTTAATTACCTATGGATTGCATGATAAAATACACATTAAATGCTACATATGACACATGCATCCTATTGGTTATTGCATTACAAAGTTCCTGCCACAACTTACTTTAACCAATCGTAAAGCACCTCATTTTACATGCTAGCCAATAATAAAGCCTGACTAGAGTAGAGCAGCATGTTTTATTTGTATAGTTGTAAAGATAAGTGAAATGTAAATGTGTCTGTTTTTGTTTGCTGTAGTCATGGCTTGTGGGCGACCTCAGGGCACCTCTGTGTATAAGGTGGCAGAGTATGCGCGCAGGTTTGGGGTGCCGGTCATTGCAGACGGGGGCATCCAGACAGTCGGCCACATAGTGAAGGCTCTCTCCCTGGGGGCATCTACAGGTGCTTGCTGCTGCATTTGATTTTGTATATGAATCCAAAAGGGGAGGGAAACAATATTGCTGGGTGAAAGTGTGTCCAAGGCCACGAAAATTGTTTAATTGGTTCAGTTCAATTTTGTAATGTGCTTTGTCCAAAACAAATTTCAGGCAGTTTAAAATAGAATCGTAGAATGCAGAATAGTGTCTTACAAACTCTTTATATTAATATTTATTCTAGCAGTTTATGTGAAGGGTTTTCTGGGAAGTCTAAAATGGATCCTTCATGACCACAAGTGTGTTCTGTCTGCAGTTATGATGGGTTCTCTGCTGGCTGCCACCACTGAAGCTCCAGGTGAATATTTCTTCTCTGATGGGGTGCGGCTGAAGAAATACAGAGGAATGGGCTCTCTGGACGCCATGGAGAAGAATACCAGTAGCCAGAAACGCTACTTCAGGTGTGTTTATATGCCGTAGACGTAAAACGGTACCTTTATAGCTGTCAGGCTAACAAGGGCTATTTCCGGAGCACATTCGCTAGAATTGTTCATTTGAATGTCACATGACCAATGTGACCAAAATAAAAAACTGAATGTCACATGTTGAATGTCACATGATCAAATCAAAAACTGGTCTTATCGCATCGGCTTGTATGCGAGTGTTTTAACAGCAGTGTGAGCTGACAACGATATCTATTGATTATTAAGGTACTCAGCTAACCTAGCTTATTGTTTTTATTTGTTGGCATTTTATTATATTTTAAGTTTTGAATGTCAACGAGAAAACCAAACACTTTTTGATATCATGCTGTGTATGTGATGGACTTTGAAGGCACAAGGAGTAAAATAGCTCTGTATGTAAAAAAGCACATACAGAAGACCTGAACCAGATGCAATGAGACCTGTTTTCCTGTTTCTGCATGTGATGTTTGGCCTAAAGCCTATTAGACCTAACCTGTGTGTTCTGTGTGCTGATTGGCTGTGTGGCAGTGAGGGTGACAAGGTGAAGGTGGCACAGGGAGTGTCCGGCTCAGTGCAGGACAAAGGTTCCATCCATAAGTTCATCCCATACCTCATCGCTGGGATTCAACATGGCTGCCAGGATATTGGCGCAAAAAGTCTCTCAGTTCTTCGGTGAGTTTTTTGCAGACTTGTTTAATTGTTTATTTAGATTTTTGTACGTTTAAATCACTGAAAAGTGTGTGTGTGTGTGTGCGTGTGTGTGCGCGCACTTAAGCTCCATGATGTATTCCGGAGAGCTTAAGTTTGAGAAGAGGACAATGTCTGCTCAGGTGGAAGGAGGTGTACATGGACTTCACTCGTAAGTCACCAGGGGGTGCCAATACTTAACTTTGATTGGCTCAAAACTACATACATTTGTCAAAGCTAGTATTTTTGAATTGCTCTCTTCAGACATTTTTGTCTCGTCTTTACAGTTACGAGAAACGACTTTACTAATGGAGCGGGTAGAACATGAATGTGAAGTAGTGACCAAGCACCTGAAAAATCTGATACCCCAGGACAAACCCTCACCACCCTGCTAGCACTCCTCTTATCTTCACCACCACCACCACCCACCCTAGTGATGAGAAGGAGATGGAGAAGTGAAGTATTAAGAGTGTTCGGGAGCAGAACCTTAAACAAATTCAGTACCCCAGAAACATGCCAGTTGCACTTAAGGGAGTATCAGGGTTACCAAAAGCTGCCTATTTGTGTGTGTGTGCGTGCATCTGTGAGCAGATGCAAGGAGCAGCCCAGAAAAAACAGGAGGGCATTTGGAGCTACTCTTCTCAAAAGGCTTTTTTTCCTCCCAAACTAATGTTGCAACCATGTTGGTGTGTTTGCAGCATCTAATTCAATATCTCCATTATCACCTGCAAACTAATGACTGCCATGAGACCAGGTGCTCGAATTATACTTGAGGCAATCATAAGTCAATTTGAAGATGCATCTGAAGATGCTATATGATATATTTTTTATTTTACAAGGATGAGAACAGAGGTACATAGAAAATGTTCATATTTATGATGGTAAAACGTCTACTGGTTTATCTTGGCACAATGCTGTGTCCACCTTACTGTGTCTGTGTAAATGTATAATTCATACTGAACATAATTATACCGAAACCAATCTCTATAGATATACACAGTTGCTCTAGGAGTGTCGTTGTGTCCTGATATTTTTGACCAAAAAGCTGGAACTTTTATTTGAAGGTTTTGTGATTTATTAAGGTTGGTTAATTGAGGCTGTCTTTATCACAGTGCTCTGACTGGAATTGTAATAAAGAATTATGGGATGCTAATGCAGTTGAGACTCTGTGCTGAACAAAGGTGTGAAGAGTTTTAATGTGCATGCTGTATTTTTGTAAGCTTAACTTAGCAATGTTTTTACTATTAGCATTACTGCCAAGTGCATTTTGTTAAACTTTTGACTATATCTAATCTTTCACAAAAGCCAAATAATTGCTCTGAGTTCCTGGTCCAGGATGTTTATCACAAATGTTGCACACAGCTTTTTGTTGGAAGAAACTGCCTGTTTGTTGTAGACACACAACTCTTAACCCGAAACACCACTTGTGGCCAGATCGTGTGTCTTTGTGTAACTGTCACTGCCAAAGGAAGCATGTCATCCACTTAAATTGTTTGTATTATTATTAATTTTTGGTACTGTGATTTGCTTAATATTCACTTGCCACTAGAGTTTTCTTTGTACAATCCTAAATTCTGAATCTCAGAATATATGGACACATTTAAACAGCCATGTCTGTTAAATTTGCATAATGATGTACAAAGACACTGTTTGCTTCCTTAAATCAACTAGATGCTGGTTGTTTGCTATTTTTAACTCAAAAGCCAAGTTTGTTAACCACAGTGTACTCTTCTGAGGTTGCATATCCTGTTCAATATTGTTGAAACAAATAAACTGAATAAATCTGTTTTATATTTTTTGAGGTTGAATGACATTTCAGCATTTGTGTATGAGATAAATATTGGTTTCCGTGTTTTATTTAAAATCTCCAACAGTCTAATGATAAACATTAGATACATCGGCAGTTTCTCACACAGTTCATGTTTTCAAAACATGCACTCTAAAAAATATACAAAGTAATTTTTTTAATATGTATTGAGTAACAGTGTATTGAGTAATTGAAAACACAATGTAGGACCTGGCTGATAAATAAATTATTAATTGCAGTTTATATCAAATATACATATGAGATGGGTGAAATGGCAGTCTATAGCTCAGTTTATCAAGTGCTATGTGTCAGTTCTTAATGTTACCAGTAGAGGGCAGTGCAAAACCACTTAGCTGTTTTAGTTCTCCCTTCCAGTAAATAAAAAATCCATCATCAACATCATAATGTGTCCTTGCAAACTCACAGGAATGTGCGGCTATCTGTGCACCTGAAGGCCACAAGCTCAAGCTGATTTCCAATTTGGATTTGGCAGGTTACTTGTCAGTTTAAATTACCACTTTTCCTTTACAATTGGAAGTAATCGTTTTACAGTATGGTTATCAGTAGTTCTCACCCTTACAGTACTAATTACATAGAAAAAAAATATTTTGTACAAATGCCTACAAATATTACCATTAGCACTGCAGAGAAGTTTTGAAATGTTAAACGCTTTACAATTACAAATTTGTTTAGCAATAATTACTGAGAATTTTTTACAAAACCTGCCTTAAGTTCTGGCAGTTGGTGGCACTTAATCCTTTACAGGAAAACAGACTTCCATCTCTTTGGGGAATTTACCTCTGAGACATTCAACCAACGCCATTACAAAGTGATACAGCTGGCACAGTTCTAATCCAGAAAACATTTGCCTGTCTACATTTAATACAGAGCAAATCTGTTTTGGCACCTCAGTAAACATTCTGGTCAAGTCACCTAGTCTGCCCATTATCACTATGCTTTTTAGTTTCTTATTTCTTTGTGTTTGAAAGTCTTCCCCTATAGGTCAATAGTCTCACTGCAGGTGCTAAGAGAATCAATCTGTCTGCACACATTGATAAACTCTTCTTGGACAGAATAGTCAAACTCAGATTGCTGGTCCAGACTCTCATGGGAGTTTAATGTTCTGTAGGGTCTTTGTATACTGCCCTCCTGATGGCCAGAGGTGACAGAGCGGTTGGAATTTTGTGGACTAGAGCACAAAACCAGAGAGGAACCAGCTAGAGATTGCCTGTAGAAGGATGACGAACTGGAGCTGCCTCTCCAACGTTCTGGAGATGAGCAGCAAGTGGAGGATGACAAGGTGGGAGATTGGGATGGAGGAAAATCCAACGAAGGGCCATCTTGATGGGCTTGCGGTGGGAGGGGGGCCAGGGGTAGGACCTCTACACATGAAGATGTTCTGTATAGGCCTGGATCAGGTGTAAGAGTGTCTCTGAGGGTTTGAGCACCACTTGAATTGGTCTCCCTACCATCCAGGGAGTGGTCACTAAAGGTAAAGGGCCGCAGGGGACTGAAAAAACTCATGGGGAAAAGAGACTCGCTAAACAGTGCCTCGTCAATGCTTCGCTGCAGATTTATTGGTGATGGAGGGCGCAGGTCTGCTGTGGAGTCGCTGGTACATGATGAACCTCCCGAGGGGGCACCAGCATTAGGTGGATTGTTTGGCAAGTCTAGGTCAAGGTCACGATAGGCCAATGCTCGATTACTATGGTATAAAAGGTCAAGGCCATTCATGCTTCCAAGACGCTCATCCACCAGAGTGTACAAAGGCAGGCACTCTGTTTCTCCATGCCCAATTGGATCACAGATGGCAAGCTTCTCCTGCTGGGATAGAGTCCACTGGTAGCTTCCAGGAATGATAGGTGACTTTGCTGCAAGAAGTTCTGTCCAGCAACTGCCTGGTTGGGGAAGGTGGTCAGAACAGCAGACTGGCTGAGCAACAACCAGCACCAGTGTGAGGCAGACCACAGCTTCACAGACTCGACAACTGAACTGAAAAGTCCACCATGGCCATGGGCGAAAGGCCTCTGCACTTCCAGCAAGACCAAGAGCATGCAGCATGGCATAGAGCTGCAGACCTGCACAAGCCAGAGAGAAGACGGCAGATATCAGCACTGCACCTGCTGCCCGGTCCCAATCTCTACTTTCCGCAAATGGGCAGCGGTTGTACCGTTCAGCTGGCGTTGGTGATGTGTTGTTCAGATGGTAAATATGTTTGGAGTCAGCACGAACATAGCAGTAGAACACAAAATATGCAACTGATAGGAAAGCGGCCAGAGCCACAAAGGCGCCTCTGGAGATCAAAGACAGAAATAGGTAGAGAGCACCCTGTTGGTCAACATGTAGTAATGCAACAGGGCCAAAGGAAGCAGCAAAGTGCAGAAACACCAAGCAGGCCAGAAAGCAAGGTCTTTGAAAGGCAGAATAGGAGAGTTGCATCCGGGATCGCATTGACAGGAGCAGGAACACTAGGCCAAAAGCGGCTGTCATACAGGGAAATGGTGCTTCATAAAGTAACAGTGAAGCATCAGCAGACCCCATGCGGTCCTGGTATCCATAGGCATCGTACACCAGGGCAAAGGCCCTAGTGCAGCCAGCCGCCACTAGGCAGAGACTAACTAGAGCAAAGTAGCCACAGCCTGATGGGTACTGTAGGGGTAGGCAGAGAAGGTTCAGAGTGGAGGCCAAGGCAACTAGACAGAATACAGTGCCCAGTCCATAAATGTGTGCTTCCCACGCTGAACCCCATGTCGCCAGGGCACTGTTCCAGTCAGAATACAGTGCTACAAACATAGGTGGTAATGGAAACATGGTGGGATTCTGAGAGTGGTTGGTGGAGATGGAGGGTGTGCTGTCATTTTTGCTGCTGTTGCTCAGTACAGTGGTGGGCCAAGTCTCAGAACTGCATATTCCAGAACGTTCTGCATTGCAGTCTGGTAGTGCTGACTCCTGGGTAAAATCTGTCAGCCAGTCCTCAGACACTGTGGTGGGCATTTCTGAAAAGAAAAAAGACAAGAAAAACAACTATGAATTGCAGTATTAGTAACAGCAAACATGTAAAGAATGTATGCAATGCATACCAGGATATGATACAACCATTGGCTGTGTTAGCTGATACGCTTTTTGAGATACATAGTGTAGGTTTCTTTAAATCTAAAATGTAATAAATAAATAGAAAGTCTCAAAATCAGCAAATTAGTCACATGTATAAACTGGGTAAGCCACAAACATCCAAAGCGGCCATTACTGCCATATAACATATCTGACAACCTATTATTTGTTTTCTGAAATAATCACAACCACTAGAGGGCATTTTTGAGGTAAATGTCCAGTTAAGCATGTTTCACAGTGGAAGTGGAAAAACATGGTTTAGCCATAGTTTAGAATGGTGACTCCTAAATCTGGGAAAGCATTCTGTTTAATGGTTTATTCCTTTAAAAGTAACCACACTCACTATGATATTTCTCACAGGGGGAGACAAATGGAACTATTTGAGAGAACATGATTTTATAAAAGCAGTAGGGATCAGCAGGGTGGGCTGAAGAAAAGGCGAAGACCTCATATCTGTTGTTTCCATATAAATGTAACTGTGATCGTATCGGTTGTTTTTCAGAATGACATGGGAGGAGGTTGCTGTTTTAGATTTTGGATTCTGTGGTTTGGCTTTGGGGCTTGAAGCGTGTTACATTCATTAGGGCTACATAGCAGAGGGTTGACAGCATGTGTCATTTTCCAAATCTGAAAAATGTTCCCAAACTGGTTTATTTTAAAGGGATGTATATAGTGGTCCAGGGCCGAGTCCTCAGATGACATCATTGCACAGCAAACACATTATGGAAACTCACACAAATGTGTTTGTGCCATTTATTGTGCCACTGTAAAATGTGATAAGACATTACATGTTAAAAAAAAATGGACTCCACTGGAACTAAGAATATTACCGTGCTGTGAATTTGCGACTGATGTGCAAATCCATCTCAGATGGATAATATTAGCTTCCACAGCCATATCTGAGCCACGCATAACAGCATGGAGATGTACGTCAGCTCTTCAGAGACTGACACATCTAATTACACCCTTTACAGAGCACATCAGAGCCATAACTCATCTGAGCCGCCACTATCAGCCTTCCTAAAAGCACTAGTGAGTTGAATTTTACCCCTGAGACAGAAACCATGGAGCTTTTAAAGGGGAAACCGCAACATGAATACATTTGTATTCCACCAGCATCATTAAAAGCCACAAAATGTAATTTTCTTATTGTTTAAGAGTGACAACAAAGCTCTACATTATGAATAGCGAATTTAGATGGATGTTCTTGTGTGCTGGTGAGACCCTGCCTCAACTGGATTGCTTCTGTAATTGTTATATGTTGGTAGTCACTGACAATTTTCTGTTACCCCCAGAAAAAACTGCTTTATTTACAACCTTACTTCTTTTAAAAAAGGTCTATGCATAGACATGGGTCACTCCCAAAGGTGGATGGATCTGGTATGTTTTGCACTGGTTTTGGTGGCCTTGGTTGTTGACCAGTACTTTGGCTAAATATACTCTTCGCGCCCACTCAGTGGTGAGCATTGGCTCAGAATGTGAAAAACCTCAGTGTTCATTCTGATGGTGGAAGCAGATAATCAAACATGGCTGCCATTGATTAATGGTGGCGTGTGCAGCAGCAGCACACTGCTCATTAAACATTTCTCTTTAATCAAGTCTACCACAACACTAACCACCGAGCAGCACTCATTAGACCTACAGCCTGACATCACGATAGCTGTTTACCCATTTAAATGTCACATTAAATATAGGTTACAGTAAAGTATTTTTGTTTGCCTCCAAAACTTCAGTCCATCAAACGTTAGTACATTTTTAAACAATTTTAAAGGCTTTACTCAGACAATGTCTGCAACAAAAAACAACTAATGTAACTTAAAAAACTACAATCCAAGATTTTTGACGGCACAAACAAATATTTCCACTTGTTTTTTTTAACTTTATATCACTGTTTTCTTGCTACACCAGGAGGATATTTGTTTGCAGGTCTTGTTTGTCATTAAAGAGACTGAACAAGAGTGACGAACATGAAAAAATTATATTCTGTCGACTATGGCGTCAGCAATATTCTCTAGACGTTATCAATGACAAACCGGCTCAAATGAGCTTTCAATGGTATTTAAAAAAGCCAGAGAAGGTCTTGATGAGAATACTGTGCTTGATTATCCAGTGGGTGTGTAGTGTGTCATTCTGCTGTGAGGAAAAAGTGTGTGGTGGGCAGAGACAGGAAGTGGGTGGCATGAAGGTCGGGCACTGATAAGAAGGATTGTTGTGGCAGTCTCTCTTCATTTCCTTTCGTACGCTTGTGCCCTCCACCCGCAGGGGTGTGGAAAATCTGACCGATATCTGGATGTTAGCCAAAGTTTCAGTCCAGGAATCAATCAAATATCAATGACCCCAATCCCTGTCACAACGGATGATACTCAATACATGGAAACTGTGCACAAACGTTCACAACAAAACTGACACAATTGCCTATAGAATATGTAACATAGGAGTTAAAGAGAAGCTTTATTTTTCATCACCACTCTCCTTTTCTATACAATGTTATTATGGTTGTGCATTGTAATTGTTTTGACAGGAAGTTCAGCAGGAGGGGACAGGAAGTAGACCAAAGGCAATCTTCTCCACTGATCCACATGGGGTTAATGAAAATTCCTCTCTAACGAAAGGCAGGGTCTGTTGTTGATGGTGCCATGCTGTGTGCGTCTATACAGACTTAAAGTGTATGACCTGTGTTTTGACTGCATTTAAAGAACGGAAACACTAAACTTTACAGGAAAAGTTTAATACCTTAATGCATGTCAGCCCACAAAGTCTGAAAAGTTATGCTGCTCTTCAACTGAATAGCCTATAATTTCTCTAGCTAATCAAGTCTTGACCAAACCTCTGACTCACTGTTTACCTTTTATCAATGTAAAGAACCAGAAACAGATTAGCTCAGTTTATTTGGTTATTATGGACATCTAATTTATTCAGAACCCAGAACTCTTAAACCATGATTCAGTCAGTCTAATGACAGGCCACCCAATCAGCTTCTCAGTCAAACAGCTAGCAAACTTTAAATTAACAGTTTATGAAATTTCTATCAATATTCACTACCTTCTCATGTTGTTCCAAACCAGTTAGCTGTTAATTCTGTTGTGAAACACAAAAAAAGCTATATAAAGATTCTTCGAATCTAGCGACCATAAACTATCAAGCTCCAAAAAAAGACATAAATTAATCTAGTGTGCAGGTTGGCTGTCAATAACCATCCCTGCTTCTCGACATGATGTAAAAACCAATTGTATTTCATTTGAGAGCTACTTTGATGGTTATCTTAGCTTTGTAGTCTTGGCTTGTTGCTTCTTAAGACAACATGTTTAACGTTCTCGCCTTCACTTTGTCACTTTGGATAAAAGCATCTGCTAAATGACTAAATGTAAACAAATGTAAATCCGGGATTAAAACCTGCAGCTCATCACACAAAGCAATTGGATCAATTCAGAAGATTTAGCACAGTCATATGGACTACTTATATGGTGCTTTCATCATGTCCTTTATGGAGGCTGACAACCTGTTTTCTGTCATTATATGGACAAGATCTAAATTTCACATCGAGAAATTGATCTAGACGTGTTTTGGTGCTAAATGAACTGGTAAAATATCTGCGTAAAATAAGCTAGCTCAACACTAGTCTTTAAAATTTTCAGTATACAAGAATATTTGTTCTAACCGATCTGCACAGAAAGGACCAGACATCTCCTGGCTTCCTGATCTAATAACAACAGCATCCTCTGCATAATTAGGAACACAGTGTTCTGCTATCATGCCATGCAAGGGCTCATACACATTTCATCTGCCCTTTCTCACTTTCAGTTTCTGTCCTCTCTAATAATAGATGAATGGGCAGCAGGGTATAACGATCCCATACATATTGATGAAACCTGGGCAGGCCGATTTTAGAGAGGAGGGCAGTGAGGTGACAAGATGACCATCTGATCCACCCCCTTGCCGCAGGACATTTTTGGCCAAGATGCACGTGTGCTAGTTTCTAAAACCTTCTGCATCTTTAATTTGAAATACGTCAGCTACAGTTTTGTGGGTTGAAGCTCTGTGTGCTGTTTACTCAATGATCTGGCCCATAAACACACTCGTCTTCTCGCAACCAGGTTCTTGGATTATTGTAGTGTATTTTTTCATCTATTAATGGAATTTAGGTTAGACCACTGAATGAGATAAGAATGTAGGTTAGGATGAAAAGAGTTGAGTCCTAGATGTACCTCGTGACCAACAGGGAAAGTGGCACGCTAAGCACAACACCCATATGTTGATAGATCTGCTCTATATATTGTGTTGTATAACCTAACTCTCCTGGGCAGGTTAGCGATCGACTTGTTTGTGGGAGGTGCCAACACAGCTAGAACTGTGCTTCTATAACTAGTTCCTCCTCCCTCTGGAAGCAATTACAAACAGGTAGCAGATGGGTGGTCTAGATGTAATCGACTATATCATACACACAAACACGTTTACCTAAACTGGATAGATACACACACAAACAGTGTGTCTGGATATTTTCTTCCAACTATATTTAATGTACAGCTATAAAAGTAACAAAATAAGGCATTAGGCATAGGTTGGTTTCCCTTGCACTGAGACAACTGTTTGTTTGAATATCCTGACCAATCCGAATAGCAGATGACAAATTATGCAGAAATTCCACACTTCACACTTTGAATTTTAGCTGTTTTCATTTAGTTTTTTCTTTAAACACCTCAGAAAGTGTTGGTATTTATTGTATTTAATAAAATAAGGTTTATAGGTTAGGTATTCATGGAACTGTTTACTTAGGTCAATGGTCTTTTGGGTTATGTCCACAGGTCATCATTATCACAGGTGTAGACTGCAAACGAACATGTATTCCATCAGACAATTTTAATTACCTGTGTTCTTTCGGGTCATCGCGCTAGATGGTGTTGCCTGCGCACTCTGCGTCTCCTGTGTTGTCAGATCAGCACTCTTCCCTATTCCCTTACCTTCATCCTCCTGTGCAAAGCCTGCTGAGAAAAACAGAACACATGGGAATGTGGTGCTGAAGGAAAAAAAAATGTGCAGAGAGGTTTTAAGACTGAAGGAGGGGGGAATATTTCCTAACCTAGTTACGTCAAGCGGATTCTTGCCATGCTCTGAACCCGAGCTAATTACGATGACTAGTTTTTCTTGGGAGTATATGTGTGTGCTGCCCACTGCGGCAGAGCTTTATTACGCATCAGAAACAGCAACATGATCTTTGTTACAAAAGCAGGATTGTCAAAACAAAACTAACAAAAAGCTTACTTGTAGCTGTGTAGTATTTACACCTTACCAAGACTGAAAAGAGCCCTGACACAATGAGGGCAGAGTGTTTAATATCTGCTCACTGGTCAATGATTCCCACAGATCCCATTGAAGTAACTTGTACTATTAAGTGTAACAACAGAATGCCACATTTGGTACATTCTTTATACAAAATCTGTAGCTATGTAGATATGTAGCTATGGACGTATGTGTGTATATAGACCCTATATATGGATGTATATCATCAATGTACACAAATACGTGTGGAGATTTTGTGTATCTCACAGGTTACTGTGAATCTGAAGCCTTTTGTGAAGATGCCCGTTCCATCTTTGATCACAGCAGATCTTCACTGTAGTGATGATATTATCTACGGTAGCTCTCATTAACATGAATAATGAGCTCTGCACCAAACCAGGCAGAGAGGCTACAAGGAGAGCATGTGTGATTGTGTGATAGCTCAGCTCATCCTCTCTTGGCAGGGGTTCACACAAGCTTATCCATCAAGCCACCATGTGCTTCCATTTCAAGTTTCATTTTTGCTATGCATGTATGTCTGTGTCTTTATATAACCACATTATATAACCACGTCACTTGTCTTGGTTTGTAACATTGTAACAATTTGGTTCGTTGGCAGAGCAAAATAAACAAAATAGCTGGTCATATTGTATCTGAAACATCAGCTACTTAATACTAACTTCTTGATTATTGAGTTGTTGTATAACAGCAATGTTACACAAACTTTAGTGCTATTGTACTAAATATTGCCACAGCTGTGATTACCAATGGTTGCATCACAGCAACGGTGATAGAAACTGGTATACCATGTTGGACTATCAATAAAACCAGCTACCAACTAGTCATACCAGCTTAAGATGTTCAAATAAGCTTTTGAAACAGGCTGGTTAATCAACCAGCCAATAATCAACTTGGTCCAAGTAACGAACAGCTCACACGTGCTTTGAGTAGCTTACCAGCTTCAACAGGCTAGAAACCAGCCACCATGTTCCAACAGCATCTCCAACACAGTATTTTCCAGGACAGTATGTAGAGTACATGAATGCAAAGGTGTGTTTAGTGCTGTATTTCCTCAACCTCATACCAATTTATTTGTGTGTCTCCTTATGGCTGATTTAAAGAATCTGACCCATTTATCAATTTACTTCAAATCATCTTCCACCAGCTGGCTTTGAAGCGTAATGAAGCGTGAAACATTCTCCATCGCTCTCTGTCAGAGCCACCTAGACCACTAGCCTTCATTATATGATGAATCATTATATGATTTACTATGAGTTCTCTCATAGTTAGTTATCTCTATCTTCTTTCACTACACCCCTTCTCCTTACCTCTCATCCCCACACCCACATTTCATTCTCTTCTCTATTAATAGGGGAATTAGATCAGAATTTGTAATTTTGACCTCTGCACAGTGTGAGATACATTATTGAATCTAGCATGTGGGAGCTGTGCGTGTATGTCTGTATGAATGAGTGTATGCTTGCCTGTATGTGTGTGGGGGGGGGGGACAGGTTATGGGGACCAAATCTCCGAAATAGGTAGTAAAACTTGAAACCGCTACTTTGTGGGGACCAGCCAACAGTTGCTATGAGGAGAATGGCTTAATGAAAATAATTAGCAACGTTCTAATGAAAACATAAAAATGCAGAGAGGTTTGTGTGAGGATAGGGGTACATGAGGAGATTTGAAAGTCCCCATTGTGAAAGAAAAACAAATGGCTGTGTAGGGTTTGTATAAGAGATTTTGTCAAAATTGTATTACACGAGGATCTACATTCAGAATATTATTTCTTTTTTTGGGTTTAACAGAGACACACACAATCTCCAAAGATGCTGTAATGAGTTGGTTAGTCTAAACACTTCTAGATGAGCAGAACCTTAATATTAACCTCATATTCAATGGCAGACGTAGTGTGTTTGCGTGTTTTAATTTACATAGCTACATATACCTTTGTTCTCAGTTTACCCAAAAGAGACTGTCAACAATGTGCAGCTTGACCATTGTTACCTTGACAACAATTACACTGTTACTACTCAGACAGCCGTAACCTTGACAACCATTCAGATCTTCCCCTGACAAAACAACAGTCTAAGAGGTTAGTGATACAATCAAATGTTGAAGTAATTGACCTAATAAAACAATTGACCTCAGTCAAAGGGAGCCCCACAGTTCCCTCTCTCGCTGCTGTAAACAGCCCTTATTATTCATTCGAATCTATCACACTTTTTACACCACTTGTTTATCTATGCTCTCCTCTCCTTATTCCTGTTTCCCCTCCTCCTCTCAGATCCAGTGTTGACCTTGATCTTTGCTCCTGCTTGTTTTTTAGAGATGGGGGGGATAAGCAATTTGTGACTGCCTGCACCTCCAGAAGTCAAGGTGACCCAGACATTAGTCAATAATTTGCTGTTTCACGCACACACACACAAACACGAAGACGCTGCAGCATGCTCTGCTTGAGCTGTGCTTCTACGGCGCCACCTAGAGATGGGGGGCACATTCTTTTTAGACATCTCATTAACATTGTGTTTGTTTATGGAAATTTATGTTTACATTTATGCAATTGGCTGACCGTTTGATCTGAAATGTCTTACAGTGCATTGAAGCTACACTGCTATTTGGAATCAAACCCACAACCTTGTATTTCCTGGCTCAGCCATGCTCCTTTATCTGAAAGGATACAAGTTCTGATGGAGAGGAAAAGAACAGAAGTACATGAAAACAAGATCTCTGGGAGCCAGAAGAGGGGTGAAAGAAAATGTAGGCCTGAAGGGCTAAAGGAGACTTATGGGTGGAAAGAAAAGAATAGAAATCCAGTAAACATTTAGACAGGCCAATTACTGTGACAGAGAGAGAGAATAATAGAGGGAATGGAGAAAGAGACTAAATGTTGAAAACAGCATGCTCAGCATCCATGAACAGGCGGTGCAGAAAAACATTGCCCCAAAGGATTGGCTAACTCTGTCTTCGGAATACTGATCAAATGCCGCCCAGCTAGCTGTTTCTTTGGTACAAATCCCATGCTTACTTTACACACACACACACACACACACCTGTCTCACTGCTCCTTTAGCTGTAGATACTAAAC